>JAULKQ010003559.1:0-15931 GCA_032356285.1 Smithsoniella earleae
TCGATCCTGGACTCGCACTCACCAGGACTCGAACCACCGACGTACCACACTACGATACCATGTTGGAAAAGCGCCAACCCCTTACGTATTTAATTGTCTAAGATCTTACTGTGTCGGTTATATAGTGTACTCTTGAGTGACCTCGCACGCACTCTCAACAACCCATGATGTCTTTCTGTTGTTGTTCAGCTGACACAAGTGCTTTTTGAGGTCTTTCGCACTGACGACTGCTCCCATGAAGCAGCCAGCTCTCGCACTGAACGCCGGGCCCCGAACGCACACTAGTCAAATTACGCTTGATAATATTGAATCGTACGTCTAAACTGGGTTTCAAGAGTGTCTGCTGCTAGCTCAGCGAGCTCTGACTGGTAGCCAAAACAGGCCGAAATTCAAGACAGGACGCCTCGAAGGCGTGGACATGTTACAATACGAGAAAAGTGCCCAAAACAGTCTTTCTGGTCAGCATGGAAGACAAAGGAGTTGGAACAACATTGGTGGAGCACGCCAAGCGTGGGATGCATCCACCATGTCAACTAAGAGTTACAGCGATTTTGCCACAACTTACCGGAACCATACACATTTGTATTTTGTCGTTTACGCATCCGTTCCGCGATTTGAAATTTCCATGCGCTCACTTGACCGTCCAATGCACGCATTTATCCGTCCGACAGGAGCGTTCAAGTATCCATGCGCGCGTCGTGTGCATGTCGCACGCTCCTGTTCGACCGTCGCGAGCAAAATACAATCCATTCTCGACGTAGACCACAACTGTCCCGGCCACTCATTCCGAGCAGCCGTCCTTGAAGTTTTCGGTAGGCCTAGCCAGAGCTTCATGCAACTCCTAAACGAAGCTGCTACCGCGGGCGGTTTTACGGGACAGGCCAAGCAATCTTTCCTAGATGCCACGTTTCGTCGAATCGGAGTCACTCGCTGCAAATGGAATTCAAAAATTTTGGCCTCGGCAGTGGGATTATCTACAGCTTACTCGGGTCGAAACTTCTGGCGAGGCAGCGAGCACCCTACTCCGGAATTTTAATCCTAGCCGTGTCCACATACGCTTAGCTCACCCCTCTAGCCAGAGTCTTCGATACATTAGGCCCTGATGCAACATGAGTCAACTTGTAGTCACAGTATGTTTGTTCCTGTCTGTCGCTGTAATGATGATTCCATGTGACCGATAGCGCATTGCCACCGATCGAAGATTTAGTGATCCCGAAAATGGTAATATTTGATCTACGGCATTAACAAGATGGAGAATCGAGTTATTGATGATTATCGCATCGTTTAGAAAAAAAATCAGGTCCTTTCGTGTCGATTTTCGTGTCGATTGAAGTCCATTCGAATCAAAATGGCTTCAGAGATAGTAGATGAATGTAGGAGGAGACTAGACTCATCCCAGGAGGATGAATTCGTAAGGCTTTGTTTACAAATGAAGCCCTTGGCGTGTGAGCTTGCTTGAACTTGTCTTTCACACTCTTAACGCACGCTATTGTTCCACTAGTGACCATGCGTGCTAAGTGCCAAGTGCTTGGAACACCCGCCGATCCGATCTTCAATCGAGCCCTGGATCGGGAGGTCGAGTTCTGAATAGACCCTAAGTGATCCTGCGCAGCCTAACAGATAAAGGTAATGCTGAAGCGTGGACAATGTCGAATGATAAATCATGGCACCGCGAACCACTATATATGTACGACATGATACAGGTCAATAGTCAATTGAATCCAGTACGGATTTGGCGCTTTTCGATTCCTAGCAGACAATGAGAGCAGATTCCTTTTACATGTCTTGGGAAGACATGCAATGATTTGTCGTGTTATATACTGACGCGATGGTGATACCACTGCAAAGCCACAAGCTATAACTCAACACCATGCCACTTACAGCTTCTACTGGCTAGCTGAAGCACTAGGGACAGAGTGCAGCACTTCGAATCCGATTCATTTGAATTAACTAGCATACGCTGTAGTGATCCCTGTTTTCAAGCTAAAGAAAGGGGACAAGTGACACCCACCGCTTCGTCGTAATTATTTAATTGTACATTCGAACTGCATTCACGATAGTGTCTTGCCAATGAGAAGAGGGTTGAACTTGTGATCCCAGCCAGCTCGCGCCGCACCGAAGCTTCACATCAGTACACTAGATCGGTCATGCGCGTGTCCATGTCATCTATGTACAAATTACGTGCTTAATAACTGGGTTGACTTCGAACGTGTTTATATCCTACATAATGATTTATCACCAACCATGAACAACGCAGCTGCGCGCAGTAGCGTAGAGAACGTGGTCATGCATTCACACTGAATTGAAGCGGCAAGATGCAACGGGCGTCCAGTGCTGGAGACATTGATTTTCATCCACCTATTACGATTTTCACACGAAAGAAGCAAGGCGTGGTCGTATCTGAAATGAGCACGTTACCCAGTACATCTCGAGGGCACCAAGTAGCCGAAGCAGAGTGCGTCCATGTCCGTGTTTGAAGCGTTGTGATATGCATTCTCGATGATTCTACGACTTTCAACTACCTTGCGCACTGTAACGGGGTATCGCTCCTCGGGGTTAGTATCACGAAACCGCAGGCATGTTACGACAACTTACGCTTGTTGATTGCATTCATGGCACGGGGTGTCCAGTTAGTGCCTAACTCTTGCTATATTTTGAAGCATTTGAGGCCATTTATTTAAAGTCTGCCGTGCAGGTTTGCTACTGCGACGCCGTGCGGTGATACTTTCTACCTAGATGGATTTGCCTCAAGACAGTGGGATGATCCCAATTACCCCGGGACCAAGATTACCTTCGACAAAAACGAATTTGTATCTAAATTACACGAGTATTATCACGCTGGGGCAGGGCTTGTGGATGGATATGCGCCATTTTGTAAGCATGTTTTTGTTCCGAACTTCATCGGTGCCAAGGTTGGGAGCGTGCCACTCACTGTTGAAAATCAGGCCTATGTTCTCACCGCCTATGAATCAAGGAGACCAGAGGAACTTCCTGTTCTTGCAAGGTGCGAAGAGTACAAGCAGGCAGCAGCATCATGTCCGGCAGAGCCTTGATGTGCATGCATATTTAGAACTGAGGCGTGCTTTGCACAAGGGTTAAAAGTGTGGCTTGTGATTATACAATCATCATAAATCACAGGTCTATCTTGACGTTGACTGCAAAACTAATGCGAAGTTGCACTTCTGTACTCGGTAGTCAGTAGCCTGCATGACTACCAAGCCTCGTCGATTGAATCGCTGACTAGGTGACTTTCTCACTGAAGCATTGCTTTGGCAGGTGGATGCCTTCTACGAAAGTCGAAGTGCCAGAGGCAAGGATGTTGGACATCATATTGTACAGTAGGGAGCAGATCCTGAAAGAGAAGTTGGATATGCCATCGAAAGATGAAGGCTCAAACGTACCTGATGTTCCTTGGGGCATCATATCCATCAAGGCCCAAGATGAAGACTTTGAAACACCAATGCAACCGATTACAATGATGAGGAATGCACTCGGTACAGCAGAAGGTGGGAGTGGAGTTCCAATCGATAAGAAGAAATACATGGCAAGTGTGAATTATTGGAGGCATAGAGTACCTGTGCTGGAGAGAGATTAGTAACAACTCGTCATATGTTTCATCACAGTAGATATTGAACTCTTTTGTGACAAGTCGTTCATGGATAAATTTTCACTTGACAGTGTTTGAATTGAAAGTTGAACTAATCCCCCAGCATCTTAATGTGACTTCGTCACAGCTGTAGTGGGTTCCAAACGCTCGAGGTTTTATGACTATTATAACGAAAAACCACGAGGTTAATAGAGCAGAGATGTTATGGTTAAGGAGGCATTCTATTGTCATTGGCAGGCAAGCCACACCGTAGTGCTTGGGAGTGATAGAGAATATTCTCTGACGGTTTGGATATGCACCTAATATGAATTAGCCAGCTGCAGGTATTGCAGATGAATTAACAGAGGCGAAAAAACCTGCCCATCTGCTGTTGTCATAAGAACTCACTCCGGGCTACTGTCCTAGATTGATTAATTCTAATGCCAGTCCAAGACCCAAGACAAAGACAGTACTAGCTCATATCCGGACCAACTGTGCAGGAGTGAATTTGCTACACGAAGCTAAAATCTTCACTGTCTCCAAAAAACAGTATGCAGTCATTCGTACAGTGTGTCAACCTATCCCCAGAAACCATACACCATCAACTTGGCACATTGTGCGATCACACTTTCCCATGGAAGAAGCACTGAATCTGGAATACTGCTTTCCCGTTATTTTCAGGTTCGGATCATGACAGTACACTGTACAAGACCTGCTCGAGGGCATGTGCCCACGTAGAGCTTCTTTTACAGCTTGGAAGTGGCTATTAGTCGAGCTCAATACTTGTGCCGTGTGAATGTGACACGAAGATTCTCGAAGTTTTCTAATGGCCTTGAAAATTTCCCAGTACTATTAATCGGTAGCTCACCAAGAGATACATTAACCAGAGTCACGAATAACTAGGCCTATGAATGTCCGAACACCTAGGTTCGATAGTTGCTGGCAGATAGGAACGAATGTGTTGAAAGAGGGAAGTTATAAAGCCACTGTAAATATAGCATGTTTAACACTCATGGCTTGGCAGTAAAATGTGTAAAACTAGATAGTTTTTTTTCTGGGGTCTGAGCTTTCGTAAGCCCGCGTTGGAAGTTCTGGGAACACCGATGCGAGTATGCCACCGAACGCTGCAAGTGCCAATCGTATTGCTCTAGCAGAGGCTGGCAAAGCCAAGGTATGTACTGGAGTACGCGTGTGACAACTAGGATTCCTCACAGTCGAAAATTCACTCAACGCCTTCGAGTTATCGTCGTGGAAGATGTAGTTAGTTCTATATAGTTCTATATTTGCTCTTGAAGCGGAGATCCATGAAACGACCAAAAGTTAACTGAGCGTTGTGCAGCTTCAAGAGTTCAAGAGAAAAAAGGCTCAAAAGATTGCTGACAAACAAAACAACAAAGCGCAAAATCTTTCGCCAAGACCGGTCACTGATGAGAATATCAAGCCAACAAAGACTGAAGTGCCGGCACCAACGCCAGCATGGAGTATTCCCGAGCGTCCTTCCAGTCCTCAAAATTCCCAAACTGCATCAGTTGCAAATTCTGAAGCAGCTTCGACAACTGGACCAGTGACTGTTCCTGCTGCACACGACAATGGCTGGAAAGCCAAGAATGGGGCCCAAGAATCAGAGATCCAGACAGATGTAGTTCTGCAAAAGAAGATTGAACAGCTAAACTCAGAGCTGGGACGGCTCTCTGCTCAACAGGAAACTGCGGATGCCGAGCTTGCCGAATTGCGAAGTCAATTGCAGACACAGACTCTTGAAACGAATGCCGTTCGCAAGGAACGTGAGGTAGCTCGAGATCAACTTTCCAACGCTGAGTCACGAGCAGTCACAGCGGAAGCAAGCGTGAAAGAACTAGGCGACTCTCTGCAAGAGTCAGAGCAGCTGGTAGCTTATCTCAGACAAGAATTCTCAGAGCTTCAGTTGCAAGTGGATTCTTTTGAGAGTCAGATCTCTGCATTCAAGTCAAAGGAACACGAAGATAGCAATATAATTCATAGAGGTGAAGTGGAGATTGGTGGTTTGAAGGTGTGTTTTATGCAAAGTTGAGTAGTATGTTTCTGTTCTAGAGCACTTATGATTTTCTTGTGGGTAATTTTTTTTGCAGTTTATGTTTAAGACCGATTACATGATACTGCTGTTTTTCGATTTGCTCAAGGCTGGCAACCCAAGTTGTGGCCCATGATAATTCTTGTTGAAGGCAGCGTCATGGAGTTTGCACGTGTTGAGAGAGGGATGACACCATTGTCTCCTCTAGCAAGAATTGTGTAGGTCATAAATCCTAACATTCAATCTATTTCTTTTGCAGCAAAAGGTACAATCATTGGAGGAGGAGCTTAGTCAACTTCATGATGAACACCGGCAAGCGATTGCCAAAGACAATGATAGGATATCTACCCTGGAGTCAGAAATCAATTCTGCTTTGTCAGAGTCTTCCAGACTTCAAGAAGAACTGAATCAAGCTCTTTGTGACAGTGACAGACATGCTGCAAATCTCCAGGCAGAAGTTGAGCGTCAGAAGGGCGAAAATTCAGCACTTCAGGAGCAGATTGCTGCAATGGAAGTAATCGCAGCTGACTCAAAGATGCAGGAACAAGAGAATGGGGTACTGAAGGACAAGTTATCAGTCATGGAAGTGGAGATGAAGAAGCTAGCAGCAGCGGAGGTGAGCTCAAGTGCGGTAGATGAGAAGCAAAGATTTATTGTCTGAGGTTGTTTTATGCATGGATGATACGTCTGTCAGGTTCTTTGCTTGTACGTTTAACAGCTCTGCCACTTGTGTTCTTTTAGTATCGGCATGCACGTATTATATTGCTCGGTTTGCTTCAGGAGACTATTCGAGGGCTACAAGAGCAAGTGTCTGGTCTATCTAGTGCTGAGGACAATGCACAGAAGGCGGCATCTGAAGTCAAGTCCCTTAAACAACAAGTTGAAGAGCTCTTAGCAGCTAATACTGTCCTCGATGATGAGAACGACAGGCTAGAGGGAGTTAAAATGGAGCTCGAAGCTGCACTAGAGTTGGCTGAATCAGACAAGAATCGGTACCAGTCTGCTGTTGCAGCTGCCGAGTCTCTTGCTACAGACATGAGGACAGATAAGGAATCTGTCGAGAAAGAGAAGCAAGCATTGCAGGACGAGGTTGAAGCACTCAATAAGTGTGTAGAGTGTCTGAAGGCAGACTTTGCCCAGGTAGCCCATAATCTCCCGATTACTCAGATTTTTGAAAGCTTTAAGGAAGGAAGTTGTTTAGAGTGTCAATTGATGTGTTTGCTGCAGGAGGGAGACAAACACGCTGTAGAAGTGTCTCAAGCCAATTCTCAAGTTGAAGAGTTTAAGCTGCAGATTTCTGAGCTGGAAGAAAGCCTGTCTGAGCTGAGGTTGGAGTGCAGCAAGGTCACAGAGGAACTGGAAGTGGCGCTGTCAGAGCGTGACACTGCCACTAGGGAGGCTCAGGAATCCCTAGAGAACATTGCAGAGTTGCGTGAGGCTCGCGATGCCATTCTGTCGGAGCAAAGCAAGCTCCAAACTGAGCTTCAAGAGCTCCAGACAGTGTCTGAAAGGCTAGAGGAAGCGCTGGACCAGAAAGCGGCGTTGGAGAAGGAGTGCGAGGGATTGCGTGCTTCTCAGTTGGAATGGGAGGGTGAAGCCAATCGGGCTGCCCTGGAGGCACAGGACCTTTCGCAGCGTGTAGAGGAACTGGAAGCTGAAGCTGGCCAGGCGAAACATGACGCTGCCGCTGCACAAGAAGCAGCCTCAGCAGATATCGATGCTGCATTTGAGCGTCTGAGTACGCATCTTCCTGGCGGTCCAAGCTGTATCAAGTTCAACGTTACTCATCAGCATTGTTACTTGTACAGGTGCTCTAAAGGAGGAACTGGAGGATGCGCGCGCACAATCTAAGCGCGATGGTGATGACGCTGCAGCTTCAATTGAGGCCCTACATGGGCAGAATGCTGCACTTCAGGAAGAGCTCGAGGAGCTGCTTCCAGAGCTGCAGGCTGCTCAGGAGGGCAAGCATGCTGCAGAAGCAAATTCTCGTGAGCTCTCTGAGCGTCTTGCTCAAGCAGAAGCAACCTTAGTACAAGCCAAAGCTTCTTTGGCACAAGCTGAAGCGTCGTTAGAACAAGCAGAATCTGACAAGGCTCAGTACTCAGCCCAAGACCATGCAGAGCGGCTAGAACTGCTGTCACAGCTGGAGGCTGCACAGTCCAGAATAGATGGTCTCACAGCTGATCTAGCCTCTGCTCAAGAGAAAGTGACACTTCTTGTAGCAGAAAATAACCAATATATTGAGGGAACAATGGCTCGGGAGGCTGAACTGGAAGAGGCTCGACAATCCCTAAGGGAAGTGGAGTCTCTGCGCCCCCAGTTGCATGAAGTCTTACAAGAGCTTGCAGGTAGCCCGAGTTGACTGATTGAGAAACGTGGATTTTGATTGAGTTGTGGAAGAAATTTCAGGCTGAGATCGTGGGCAATTGCAAACTCTGAGGAAGTTTTGTTTTTGTTGCAGGTGCAGATGAGCGTATGAAGAGCATGGAGCATAAGGTTCTGAGCGCTCAAAAGGCTCGAGATGAAGCACTTGAGCAGGGCCAGCAGCTTCAAGATAACCTGTTGCAGTCCAGACAGAACCAGGATTCTCTTGGTCTGGAGCTTAATAATGTCACCAAAGCTCTCGAGGATTGTAAACAAGAGCTCGAGCACCAGAAGCAACTTCTTGACCAGCATCAGCAAGCTTCTGCTGAAGCTGAGAGTAATGAGGACAGGATGTGGGCACTGCAAGGCCAATATCGTGAAGCACAAGATACTATTGACGGCTTGAATGAACGGCTTGCTGAGATTCCTGTACTCGAGTCAAGGGTTCAGGAATTAAGATCAGAATTAGCGTCGTCCAAAGATGAAGCTGGTCAGGTTGTGGGGCAATGGGCTCAGGCCCACGCAGAATTGTCGAATGAGCTCCAAGCTGCAAATGAACGAGTGGTGAAAGCAGACTCCGAACGTGAGGCTGCGCTGCAGTCGAGAGCTGCTCTTGAGAGACAGATAGAATCCGCTCGAGCAGAAGCTGTGGAGCTCAAAGCTGTATGTGATGACCGTTTGCATGCTATGGAGCATGCACAGCAAGCTGCTGATGCTATGGCTGCAGACATGAAGCGCCTAGAGGAGCAGCTGCAGGCTGCAGAGCAGCACAGTAATGATGGGAACTTGCAAGAGCAGCTTCAGCAGTCCGAGGTTGCTCGCTTAGAGCTACAACAGGAACTAGAGGCCATCGTTCCTGAACTGGAAAATGTGCTTGCTGAAAAAGATGCGCTGAGTTCTGAGCTTGATCGTGTAGTCAAAGCCAGAGATGATGCGCAAAGCGGCAACAGTCACGTGCAGGGTGAAGTAGATGCCCTTCGGCAGCAGTTGAATAGTTTGCAAGAAAGCAGCTCTAGTGTCCAAAGCGAGCGTGACAGCTTCCGTCAAGAGTGTATGCGGCTGCAGGAGCTATTGAAACAGGCTCAAGCTCATGCGCAACATACTGGACTAAAGGAGGAAAGGCAGGGTGTTGAACAGCTGAAGGCACAGCTGGTAGAGCTGCAAGAAATGAACAATGCTCTCCATGCACAACTGCATAATGCTGATATGTTGAGGATGCAGCAAGTCAGCAGCTCAGCTGGTGTTGCAGCTGCTTCGGACACTGTTCTATCTATGGAAGTGGATAAAAAGGCAGACGACTCGTTTGTAGACATAGAGAGCGGTACTACTGTTTCACGAAGGCGGGGGGCAGTTTACATTCCACTGGTCAACTCGGTTAGAGCACTACCATGGCCACTGAGGAGCAGACCTGTCGAAGCCACTGCTGCGTCCATAGATCAGGTGTTCGTGTTTGGAGCGTCAAGGCCTATTCTGCGTACAATCACGTTTCTGGTAGCTTGCTTGGCGTGCTTGCATGTGCTTTACGCTATTGGGGCGGTGGTGTTGTTTGGGAATGCGCGGCAGGTGGCAGCTGATGTGCACTTGCAGTCTGCCAACGCTTGAGCACTCACATGTCCCTGAGCCGCTTATTAAAATTAATGCTTATGTAGCAAATGCGCTCAGTTGCTGGCAGCTTTGCTTGTTTCTCGACATGCAGCATCCTACTGTGCCGCTCGCATTGGTTCGTAATTCGTTTAAAAACATGTGTAATGATCATCGTACCATTGGCTCTCATATTTTCAATCAGTTTGTGAGTGAGCAAACAGTTAAAAAATACACTTGATCAACATTTCACCACATACTTTCCTGAGCATGATCTCACCACATAGTTCCAGCCACCTACCAAGGCGCCAAGCCAATTAAAGCTGAACAACTCCTTGCTGCTAGTTGACCTCTATGCAAGTACTTAACCTAACTAAATTTCGAACAATTTCCACGAATGAGCACGGATAAGAGACACCACAATCACGAGTGAATAGAATTGTGTCAAGTTGCATTTAGGAATAATAGCTGAAGCAGTATACCATCTCAGTACATCGAAGGGAGGAAGTTGAAAATGAATAGAACACCATGCCATTTTTCCTGTTCACGTCAAGTAACAATAGTATAATGAGTTGTTCTTGCTGACAGAAGCAAGAATAACGCTCTCAAGATGTTGATGTCCAGATTGTCGTCCAATACAGGCAGCTCCAAACGTAGCTGGCTGCATCTTGGTTTCTGAATTATGAAGCATTGTTGCAAATGTATTCTTTGTATTCTTCCAGGGCCTGGGCGGCAAAGGTGCTTCCGTTTCCAAACACACTGACATCCAGCTCAGGCATGAGCTGTGCCACTGCACAACCAAGCAGGCGTACCTGCAATCCATCAAGCTAAGTTCAGTTTTCTGTTGTGTAGTGTCAGCATGGCAGTGTTTTAAGATGGCTTGCGCTGAATGTGGGTGGCACTGCAGGTGCTTTTTGGGTGGTGATTCACCTGCTCATTTCTGACAAAGCTGAACATTCGCATTTCACTCGCAAAAACAAACAGCAAGTTTGTGCCCTCGGTCTTTGATCCAATGTCATGAATACAGCAGGAAACGATTCCAGCCTCCGTTTTCGCAAAGTCAGCTAACTGCAAAAGCAGGTTCATGGCAGACGGGATTTGAGTTCCTGCAATTAGTAACATACTGGGAGAAGCTGAGAAGCAATGGCTTCTTGAGCTGTACATGGCATGTGATGACAGGCAACAAAGCAATCTAAATGTTGCAAAATCTCACCTCCAACCTTAAAGCTAATCACCGGAACAGGTGCTACTTGCTTCTCTGAATATGCCTGTCGTGCCTGGAACAGTTGTAAGGGTATCAGCCAAGCGCTGAGTTATGCCTGGGCAATCTGTGATATCAGGGTTGCTAAGAGTATTGTGGGCAAGATGAGGCTTCGAAAGGAGCACATGGAGGCGCACAATGAATCCGAGAGCTGCTGGGAGTGCAGAAAATAGCCTGCCTACTAAGATGTGAGGATGATTCGGGCCTAGTTCGAACCTGGACGGTGATTGCTGGAGCACATGTTTGTCGAACTCTGGACCAGTCGACTGGATTGACAACGCTGCCTGCGAAAGTATCAATCTTGTCAGGGACAGTTTTTACATCGAACAGCTTCATATTCTTCCTTCAGCACAATTACTTCAGTGGAATATAATCAGAGAATGTCAACCTCGCGACGCAATACCAGAACTCGTGATCTTCCAAGAACGTCACGGAATTCTAAACTGTGCGCCTTTTCGTTTAACACTGTTTCGGCAAAATGAGGAACCAGGTACATGCGAGCATAGCACACGGACCCTGGTTGCGATGTGCATCATCCAATGATGTCGACTCAGTAGAAAGCAATACTTTCAAAGTGGAAGGTATACATGTTGCAGCCTTCGTTGTGGCTGACATCAAAGTTAAGTGCCTATCATGACGTCGCTTACTTGGATGTTACCCACTCGAGCGCCAATTGTTCCAAGTACTGCCAGATTATGCGAGGACCAATGTTGTCAAACAATGCCTGCATATCTGGATATAATGGCAAATATGTTCCCCGTGAATGTGTGGCAATTCTGACAAAGTGATCAACCTGCGCAAGCTAAGCGACGAGTACTTGGATACAACCGTGGCGGTCGTTATAGGTCCGGGGCTACTCAACTCAAGAAGTTATGTAAATTTTAAGAGTTCCAGTCATTTCTAGATTGTGCCCGCAGTCCAATTTCCTGGCTCTGGGTCCTTAGAAATAGTTTCGCAGGCTTGGAATAATGGTTTACAGAAGCGAATGGAAAAATGTCATCTATCTAAAGCCTGTTGTATTGAACAATCTCAATCACGCTGCAGCACATCACTGCGCTGCGCAATGTGTACGAAGCTAGTCCAGTGGATTAGCCTATTCCAATTCCGGCAGAGAAGCTGGATGCTCTCGCAGCATACAGTGTGCAAGAGTAGGAGGGAAAACATGTTTATTTCTAATACACCATGATAACAGACCTTGCCGCCAACCAAGTTTCGCCGTTGCTCATGATGCCCTTGCATGCAGCTCCCGAACACGACACAGTACTGAAGATATGGATAAGTTCCATGTATAAAAGCTCTATGTATTGGCTTTGAACGCAATAATTTATCACTTATCGTGTAGTAGATTATTTAAATGAGACTCGAGCAAGAAATTTCAGCAACGTACTTCACCGCGCGTGCTTGCCCCCCCTAGAACGAATGGGGAAGTAGTCAATTCGGCAAGCTGTGTATGAAAGCATAACATAGAGAGGATCCTGTATAGTGCGTGCAGGAAGTGTCCCAGCTCTGTATCTACTCTATACCGGATTTTTTTGTTAACGTGGAGCAGAGACAAAGAAAGGTGCACAACGCTCAGCTCAACTCTTGACATCATATATAAAACTGATCTTCGCACCTGATCTAAGGATCTTGAAAACGCGTTTTCTTGGTTGTCGTGAATTTCTACCATCTCAACACCACAAGCACCTCGCCCAGCATGTGCAAGCCGGCGTACGCTGTAAGTCGTGAAACCTAGTCCCTTAGATGCTGTCAGTCTATCAGACAATACTGATAGCCCATTCAAAATCGTCCGCACGTCCTTCTCACACGCGGCGTGGAATACAACCTTTAGCATTTCAACGTCTGGTCTCCTTCGGAACGGAATCCCCAAATCTCTGGACTAAAGCTCAATATATCCACCGTTTTGCGCGAATTCTCACAGGTAAGTGTTCCGTGCTCTCTCTGTTTCATGGTGCAATTTCAGAAGTTGTACGGGCATGGCAACGTTGAATATCAATTGTTGCCAATGTCAACTTGAAGTCAAAATGTTCTCAAGGAAGAAAATTTAATTTAATCAAAGTCATTCCTTGGAGCTGTATCCGACGGTAATCCCATTACGAACATACAGCATTACGTTCGCCCAAAATTCACGCGTAAAACTTAGACCAGACGCACATACCTATTTCCGGGTGTTCACAACAACTTGATGAGACAACAATTCGTAGTAAAATACCGCAAGGCTTATTGGGATAACTTACGAGCACGATTTATCTCCGAACCCAACGTAGCGTCTTGCTCTCTCTGGGGCAGATCACGTAACCTGCTTGAAGCAAGTACTCGTAGATATCCCGCATCGTTCCAACTAGTAGTTGACCAATGTCGTTTTGTGGAAATGTTCTTAAGCTGGCAAAGATTTTCCTATATTTTGAACACTAGAGTCCAAGAAATGACGTGTGCGAAGTTATTAAACTGAATCTACCTTTGCAGGCATCGTATAGGCCACGCAATTCGTGAAACTGTTGGCCTCAAGTCATCTTTGAAAACTGCGAAGTCATGCATGTACTCGCCTCACAATCGCCCTCTCTCTCCCCTGCAATTGCCTTTCCCACACCATCACTCCGCTTTGAAAGCAAACAGTACGGGACAAGCAATCACTGGCCACAATATTCCAACATCACTTGCGCCCTGAACTCATTTTACATTGTTTCCAGGCACTGCACAGATGAAAGTCAGCAGCAGCAGCTAGTGAGCAGATTCTCTGAGCGATTTTGACTGCTGGACTCCTCAACAAGACCTCCTTGTCATCTACAGCGACATAATTGATGATTGGAAGCGAATCTGAGGATGCAATTATTCCTGCAGAGTGAAGAGAGAAAGCGGGTGGTGTATGCAAACTGAACGAAATGGCTTGAAGTACTAGTGCATAAATGTTCATGACCTCCAGGTCACCTTGTTCTGAGACCAAAAAACCCGCCTTCTTACCATGTAGATGTCATCACTGCTTTCACGTTCCAGATCTTCGTGTTTGTAAACAAGTACTGAGGTTGATGCCGGTGTTCTGAAGATGTGGAGTCGATGTCTTTGCTTTGGTATTCTCCTAGTTCGCCTCCTGTAGCATTTGATTCAACAGCCAAGTTGCAATGAAATTGATGCTCTAGCTTTGCTCACACTCTGCGAGTCAGACCCATATTTACACAAGTCCAAATTCTCACAAGCTGGTTATATATTGTCAGTGAGCATCACAAGTGTATACTGGCTGTAGGATCAGGCTTGAGCCTTCTCGTGTAAACCTTATTAAGTAGATACCTTTGCCTGATCCAGGCAGGGCAACAGGCAAGGAATAAATTTTTTTTGATCACCGCTGCTGCTAAATGGGATACAGGGGTCAAAAGATGACTTGCTTCGCAACATAACTATGGTAAATGTACTATACTTTAATGTTTGTGAAGGGTCAGATGACACTGCTGCCCTGTTCATGCTTTACTAAGGTTGCCATTACCCCCATAGTATACAACAATGGACTTCAATCAATATCATGTACAAGACTGCTGTACTTTCCTGCAAAAGAGATATAACCCCGGGTCATGAACCATTGTACTGACACAATGCCTGCTAAATCTCAACTGTCTGTGGCTATGAAAGTCAGTTAACATTGCACAGACAACCCAATCTCCCCACCTTTGCTGCTTATACCCCACGTTTTGTCCTTACACAGTGAACCTATCAAATTGGCTCTTGTGCTCGCTTCTGGGCGTATGTACAGCTCCACTCTGATCTGGTCCAAATGGTACAAGTATAGCCATAACCTATGAGCCTGCGTGCTGCAAAAACTGTAGCAGAGAGTGTACATGAGCCCGTACGTCCTCGAGTTTTTGCTTATTCTTGCTGCCTCTAGAGCCAAGGTTTGCTCACAAGAAGCTCGTTCAGCGGAAGAATAGCTGGCACGAAAGTAACCCAAAATAAACAGCGACTAAATCCTCGAGTTCATATGGAACTGACCCAAACACTCACAACAGGGCCAACATATAGGTAAGTAAGACTGAGAGGCAGTGAGTTCTCAATTGGGAGTAACCAAAAGCACACTTCAGATTCAGTCTCAATTGACCAGCACGGTGTACATTTTTTTTCACTACACACGGCTTGAGACTGCAGAACGATTGCTGGGAAATTGCAAGGCTGTTGGGATGAAATTGGAAATTGGTTTACCTCACAGCCTGCAAATGATTTATGCACAAACCAGTTTGTCATGTTCTACACATGAAGTTCAACATCTGGCCATACACAGTGAGTCTAGAGCAGCATCTTCCGACTCCAGTTGTGTTGCGTTGATACGGCTCTGTGTTGCATCAGACGCAATCGAAGCGTGTACCATTATTGCCAAGTTTTGAACTCGGAATGTCCTATCCTCTTTATTCACGGGATATATTCCGCCTTCTTCAAGCACTTGGTGCACCGCTTGAATGCTCCGAACTCGCACTCTGACCATATTAGAGCAACACAATTGCGACAACAAATTCTTGTGTTTAAAGTTTGAGAGACGTGCTGGGCAGAAAAGGCAATAGCGAAACAATGAACTATTCCGAAGAGCCTGTTGGCACCAAAACGAACGAAGCTTTCGCGTACTAACTTACAAGCCCGGTTAAAGCATCCTGGCTATGCGTAACAACGCATACATCAACGACTACAAACTCTATTTCTCCAGCCGATTGCCTAAATAATCATACCCGCTATTTCATCGGAAAGGATTGTCTTACAGCGGTGAGAAATTTCGGCTGATTGGACATTTTCACGCAGGGAGTGAAATCTTAGGCTTGGGAAGTTCACAGTGCTTCAAGAAAGAAAGAAAAATTCAACCATTCACAAGGCCGGTTTGGTGCCATGAATGAATAAGTTCTGGTCCCTATGCACGCGAACGCTGCCAGGACCGTCGGCGATGCAGTATTGTGTTTCAGTACGCTGGCTCTAAGCCCAGTGTAAATGGCGCAAATCGCGTTAAAGTCCACTGTGAGAGGGTACGGTTCCATGTTCCGTGATAGGGGCTGTCCACACAAGGAAAACGCGTTGAGATTTCTCATGAGCTCTCATTCACGTGACAAACTAAATGAAGGAT
>JAULKQ010003570.1:0-15929 GCA_032356285.1 Smithsoniella earleae
GGTTGCGGGCAGCGGTTCCGGCGCGAGCCGCGAGTCCGGTAACGGCGTCACCGCGGCGCCGGATTCCGGCGCCGGCTCCGCTTCCGTGCTCAAATCCGGTTCCGGTGCGGCGATCTCCGCGGGCGGCGCCGACGGCGGCGGGGTTACGGCGACAGGCTCCGGCTGGGTGTCCAGCTCGCCGTAGACCGTGTCGAACACGCCGGCGAGCGCGCTCGGCTCCATCGCGCGGTAATACTCACCGTCGGTTTTATTCGCGAGCGACTGGATCAGGAAAAAATCCGCATTCTCCGTAAATGCGATCGCGAATACGCGGATCCCGTTCGCCTTCGCATCGACCGCGAGTTCGTCGCGCAACCATTTCGTTTTTTCGATGTCGGCCTCGGCGTTGCCGGTGTCGACGATGCCATCGGTCATGAAGACGATGAGCTTGTTCGCCTCCGCCCGGCCTTTCGTTTTCAGTTCGTATATCGCCCGTTCGATCGCCGCCGGGCTGTCGGTCAACTGACCGCGGTAATTAATATTGTCGAGGCTGTCGATGAGTCGCGCCTTGCTCGCATCATCGATCGGGGTCAGCGGCACGGGCACGGTAACGCCCTGGTCGAAAATCAGCATGCCCGCGCTCGTGCCCGGACCGAGCTGCTCGATGAACGAAGCGACGGCGCCGCGCGCGAGGAAAGCCGGATCGTTTTTGCGCATGCTGCCGGAATTATCCAGCACCACCATGATGTCCTTGTTGGCTGCGGCGCTTGCGCTGTACGACAGGCTCAACAGAATCAGCGCGACGGTGCACCGCGCCACGACTCTAGCTGACAACTTGATGTTCATCGTTCGTATCGTCTCCAGACCGCGGCTGACGTTTAACCATCCTCTCCGACGGCCGCGGGCCGTTCGGGGTTGGCGCACCATTCGCTCCAGGATCCGCAGTACAGACGCGGTTCGTCGAGTCCGGCATGGACTTGCGCCAGCACATTATGACAGGCCGACACGCCAGACCCGCAGTAATGCACCGTGGTGCTCGTCGGTAGTGTACCTAAAGTGGCCGTGAATGCCCGCCGCAGCATCGCCGGTTCGTGGAAGTTGCCAAGTGCGTCGAGATTGTTCGCGAAACAATGATTGCGTGCGGCCGGGATGTGGCCGGCGCGCGGGTCCAGCGGTTCGGTTTCGCCGCGGTAGCGTCGCGGATCGCGCGCATCGACGAGGTCGGGTCCCGGGACGAGTTCGGCGAGTGTGACGAGCCGATCGCGGCGCGTGCTGCCGGTGAAAATTGCCGCCGCGGCCGTCTCCTCACCGGCCACGGTCGGCAAACCTGCCGCCTGCCAGGCGGCCCAACCGCCATCGAGCACGGCGACCGCGGTGTGTCCGAGATAACGCAGCATCCACCACAAGCGCGCGGCGATCATGCCGTTCGCATCGTCATAGGCGACCACCTGCATGCCGTTGCCAATGCCGAGCCGGCCGAACGTCTCACACAGCCGTTCAGGGGCGGGTAACGGATGGCGACCGTGATCGGTGGCCGGTTCGCCGCTCAGGTCTTCATCCAGACTCGCGTACGCCGCGCCCGGAATATGCCCGTCGGCGTAGGCGCGGCGGCCGGCCGCCGGGTCCTGCAGGTTGAAGCGACAATCGACGATCCGGATCCGGTCGGGTGCCGCAGCGGCAAGTTCGCGTGGTTTGATCAGGGTTGTATACATGGCATTGGTCTGCTTGCAGCGCGGGTTTGTCCGCTTCCGTCGGCGCTCGACCGGCGCGTTGCGCTGCGTGAAACGCCGGCCCTGCTGGCGACATGGCGAACCCGCGACGTTGCCCGGATTCACTCGTTGCGAGTCTAGCGCATCGCCTGCGGACACGCATGCCGGCCGGAGCAACGCGCATAACGTCCACTTATGTGTACGATCGCGAAGATGATGATTTCCCGTTCGCCCGCCACGTGGCGATTCCTGCGTGTCGTACTTATTGCCCTCGGCCTCGCCGCTGCGAGCTCGGCATGTTCGACGGTCGATTACTACCGCCAGGCCATCGGCGGGCACTTGCACGTGATGCTGAAGCGCGAAGCAATCGATAAGGTGCTCGCGCGCCCCGACACGTCGGCGGCGTTACGGCGCAAACTAGAACTCGTGACCGCGGCACGCGAGTTTGCGAGCAGCGAGCTCGGCCTGCCGGACAACGACAGTTACCGCTCGTATACCGATCTCGGGCGCCCGTACGTGGTGTGGAACGTGTTCGCGACACCCGCCCTGTCGCTGGAACCCGTGAGCTCGTGTTTCCTGTTCGTTGGCTGTTTGAGCTATCGCGGGTATTTCGATGCGGCCGACGCGGCGCGCGCGGGAGAACGGTTGCGACAATCAGGCCACGATGTATTTATCGGCGGAGTAGCGGCCTATTCGACACTGGGCTGGTTCGACGACCCGGTGCTGAATACGATGCTCGTGTGGGACGATGCCCGCATTGTCGAAGTCATTTTTCACGAACTCGCGCACCAGCGGATATATGCGCCGGACGATTCCGTGTTCAACGAGAGTTTCGCCACCGCTCTCGCCGCAGCCGGGGTCGCGCGCTGGGCCGCCCTGGATCCGGCGGGACGGCGGGTTGACCCCGATCGCGTGCAACGCGACACCGCGTTTTACGACCTTTTGCTCAGCTACCGCGCGCGGCTCGAGGCGGCGTACGCAAGCGGAGACGACGCCACGAAACGCGCACGCAAAACCGAGCTGTTCAATCAATTGCGCAAGGACTACGCAAAACTGCAGGACGCGCTTGGCGGCTATACCGGTTATGACGACTGGATGGCGACGGATCTGAACAATGCGAAACTCAGCTCGGTTGCCACCTATCACGATTACGTGCCCGCCTTCCGGTCTATACTGGCGAAGACGGCCAACGACTTCGAGCGTTTTTACACGCTGGTAGAAGTAATGACATCGTGGACGGCCGAACGTCGCCGCTTGTGCCTTGGCGACCCGATCAGCGGAGCTGCGTGCCTGGATGAACTTGTTGCGACGCATTGATCCCGGACGTTGTCTGATAGTCCTGTGGCTGTGCCTTGCGCTTGCGGACAACGCCGCCGCCGTCTCGTTTCCCGTTGTCGTCGACGAACCTGCGCGCGGGGTTCTGCTCGTCGCAAAACCTTCACTCGGCGATCCGAATTTCGCGCAAACCGTGGTCCTGCTCACGGATCACGGGATCCTCGGCTCGGTCGGGCTCGTGCTCAACCGCACCACGGACGCCGCCGTCGTCGCCTCGATTCCGGGACTCGCGGATCTTGAGGATACGGATATCACGTTGCGTTACGGCGGTCCGGTGGGGATGAATTCGATTCGTCTGCTCGTGCGCAGTCCACACCGGATCAAAGGCGCCGATCAGCTCCTCGACGATGTGTATTTCGTGAATACCGCCGCGCTGCTGCACGAACTGCTCGCCGACGACCGCGGGCGCGCCGCCTTGACGCTTCACTACTACGCCGGGTTTGCGGCCTGGAGTCCGGGCCAACTCGCGACGGAAATAGACCGTGGCGACTGGTATCTCGCGCAGGGCAATGCGGCGACGATTTTTGCGGCCGACGGCGAACAGTTGTGGCGCGAGCTAATCGAAACGCTGGCGGGATTATGGGTTCTCGGCGAGAATGCAAAATGAGCCGCCGTCGCGGCACGAGTGTGACTACAGTCACGAATCCGTACCGGCTCGGTGGGCCGGCTGTGGCAACGGCCTATAATTGAATTGACAAAAATACGCAGCAGCGCATCACGAAGGCGCTGTGCAACGGACGGCACGGAACGCTGTCGACATGGACCAACACCTTGAACGTACTCGACAAACTGTTTGCGAAAGCGCTGACGCTCGATGTCGGCGGCCAGCAAATTTCCTTCAGCACCCTGGCTGAAGTTGAATTCGCGCTGTCCGGCCGTACCGATGTTCCTGCGAAAAAAATCGCCGAAATGGTCGGCTTGACGCTGCAGGAGCTGCGCAAGGAAGCGAAGGCTATCAAGAACGTCGAGCAGCAATTCGTCGAAGTGTTGTCGAAGTCGATCGAGGAGCCGGGCACGATCGCCGAGTACCTCCGGGGCATGGACGTCCACGTCTTCTCGCAAGACCATCACTGGCGCGACATCATGCGCTCGCTCAACGAGAAAGATAAGAGTTACGACGACCTGCGCAGCATCGCGCTGGTGAAGTACATGCAATACCTGCGCTCGCGCCAGGACATCATCAAACAGACCTACAAGGTGAAGAAGCGCGAACGCCAGCTCATCGAAAGCCGCAGTGGCGATGCCCAGGCCGGGGAAGCAACAGTTTCCGGCGACAACAGTGAAGAGCTCCCGGTTCCGGGCTTGAAAGACACGATCATTTTCGACTCGGTCATCCTTGAGCAACAGAACGACAAAACGAGCGAGTTTTCACGGCTGCCGAAGGGCGAGGCGCACAATATCAACGTGGGTTCCGGCCAGCGCGTGAACCTGCGCTTCTCGAAACACAGCTTCCAGCTCGCGAACAATGGCGGCGAATACGTCATCATCGACGACCAGAGCCGCGAGTATCCACTGCAGGAAGGCAAAAACATCGTCGGGCGCGACAGCGTCTGCAATGTCGTTGTTGACAATATCTACCGCGACGTCTCACGTATCCATCTGATCATCGAGCCGCTCGACGCGCACCAGGTGCGCTTCACCGACCTCTCGTCGCACGGCACGTTCCTCCCACATCGCTACCTGTCGTCGACGCTCGTGAATAATCCGGGCTGAGCCCCTGCCGGCTGCCTCGTGCCAGAGGACTCTAATACACAATTTATCTATAAATAGACAAATTAAGTCTTTTTAGATCTAAATCGACGCTGGTAGCCTGCTCCCCGTTGTGTTCATTCGCGAACGGGAGAAGCCAGTGCATATTACATTCGTCAAGAAGATTACCGCCGATGGCGAGGCTTGCCGTAAATGCGCGGACGTCGAACAACGACTGCGCGAAAGCGGTTACTGGGATTGCATCGACACCGTGCTCGTCGCCGACGAACGCAATGCTGACAGCGCCGGGGTGCACATGGCGGCCGCGCTCGGCGTCGACAAGGCACCGTTTTTCGTCGTCGAGGATGACGCCGGCGGCATCGCGGTGCATACGATCTATTTCAAGTTCGTACGCGAAGTACTGGAACGACTGGAGCGCCACGCCCCGGTTTACGAAACCGCCTGCGCCTGACGGGCGCCGGCCGCGCGCGTCAGCAGCTCGGCAACGATTTCGCCGGGATCAGCGCATCGATTTCTTCCTTCGTGCGCAATTCGATCGCCTTTTGAATCACATCGCGCCCCAGGTGGGGCGCGAACAGACTGATGAAATCGCGCATGTAGGCGCGCAGGAACGAGCCGCGTCGGAATCCAATCTTCGTAACGCTGTAGTCGAACAGATGACTCGCATCGAGCGCCTGCAGGCCGGCGTCGGCTTTCGCATCGTAGGCGAGCGAGGCCACGATGCCGATCCCGAGCCCCAAGCGAACGTAAGTCTTGATTACGTCCGCATCGACAGCGGTGAAGACGACTTTCGGCGTCAATCCGCGTTCATGAAACGCGTTGTCGAGTTGCGATCGCCCGGTAAATCCGAACACGTAAGTTACGATCGGGTACTCGGCGATGGCTTCGAGCGTGAGGGTGTCGAGTTTCGTCAACGGATGACCGTCGGGCACGATGATGCTGCGGTTCCAGCGATAGCACGGCAGCATGATCAGATCGTCGAACAATTCGAGCGCTTCGGTCGCAATCGCGAAATCCACGTTGCGGTTCGCCGCGAGTTCGGAAATCTGCATCGGGGTCCCCTGATGCATATGCAATGAGACCTCGGGATATTCCTTGATAAATTTCTTGATCGTCGGCGGTAACACGTAACGCGCCTGCGTGTGCGTGGTGGCAATCGACAGGCTGCCGCGACTGTCATCGCAATGTTCCGCAGCAATGCGCTTGATGTTTTCCACCTCACCGAGGATCAGCCCGGCAACTTTGATGATCGCCTGACCGGCCGGCGTAATTTCGGTCAGGTGCTTGCCGCTGCGCTGGAAGATCTGCACGCCGAGTTCATCTTCGAGCAGCCGGATCTGTTTGCTCACGCCAGGTTGCGAGGTATACAAACTCTCCGCGGTCGCTGACACGTTCAGTTCGTGCTTCGATACCTCCCAGATGTAACGTAATTGCTGCAGCTTCATGGCGGCTCTCCGTCCGAATCATTCTAAAAATAATGACGTTTATTACACCTGAGTATAGTTGATTCGACCGCGGGACACCGCTCGTCCAGCTGCAACAAGCGTTTCTAAAGCGGCTATACGCGCCATAGAATGAACCCCGGCGACCGCCGACGGTAACACCACGCGCCAGCCAGCATGCCGGCGCAGCAGGAGGTATGCGATGCAGGACACCCCTTACCGACAAATGCTAGTTGCGGTAGACATTACGAACGATGAACCCTGGGTTGGGCTACGCGCCGGGCAAATCGCCGCCAGGTTCGCTTGTGCGGTCAACGTATTGCACGTGCTCGAACCGGACCTGCCTCCGGGTATGTCACCGGCAGCGGCAGGCGCGGTGATCAACGTGCCGGATCTGCACGAGTCCGAGGCAGAACGCCGCGCCGCCGCGGAACGGGATCTGGCCGCTTATTGCGTCCAAACACGCCTCGACGACGCGCACTTTTCACTCCGCGCCGGCATCATCACACACGAGATCCTGAAAGCCGCTGAGGCGATCAACGCCGATCTGATCGTGCTCGGTACGCACGGTCGTTCCGGCGTGGCGCGCCTGCTCGGCTCTAATGCGAGCGCGGTTGTGCACAAGGCACGCTGCGATGTACTGACAGTGCGCCTGCCGCTCGATCACTAGCGGGTTGTTATTCAAGCGCGGGCGTACGAAGTATTGCCCCCGTCGTGCGAACAAACCGGCAGGACCTTCGCGGGGGCCGCCGCGCTCAGCGTGTCTGCGCCGCTTCCACCAGCGCCGAGAACAGCCGCCTGTGTGCTGCGTGCTGCGGCAGATATTCCGGGTGCCATTGCACCCCGATCAGAAAAACCGGGGTATCGACGGACTCGATTGCCTGCACCACGCCGGTCACTTCGCGCGCCGCAACCCGCAGTCCGGTGCCGAGCCTGTCGGCGTCGATTGCCTGGCGGTGCAGTGCGTTCACGCGACAGCGTTCGGCGCCGATGAGAGCGCGCAAGCGGGTATGCGGCTCAACCGCGACAACTTTTCGCGGCAGGATGCTGCGCACCGCGGGCGACTCCTCGTAAAAGCCGGTCAGATCACGAAACAGGCGTCCGCCCAGCGCGACATTGATCAACTGCGCGCCGCGGCAAATTCCGAGCACGGGTAATTCGTGCTCGCGCGCATACTCGAAACACGCAAACTCGAATTCGTCGCGCGCCGCGCGATCGGCTTGTCGCTGACGCTTGCCCAGCGCTGCGCGCAGGAGCCAGATGAACGGCAGCGAGATTACATCGACCAGCCGCGTCCGCCACCAGACCTGATCGCTGGTGTCCGCTTCGGCGGGGATCTCGTCGGGTAGCAAGCCGACGTCCGCACCACCGCCAATGACCACGGCATGCACGCTGTCGAACCGGTTCGTGCGCGCCGGTGTCATGCGCACGGCGATACCACCGGCAAGCCAGATCGCGAACCGGGTTGCGGTCCAGGCCGCGTAGCCGCCCCGATCCGGCCCGGTTACCCCGATCCGGCGTCGCGTCGCGTCGGCCATGCCGTTTATCAGTCCGCGAACTGCCCGATCCGTGCGCGCAGGCGCGCGGGCTCGGCCGCGAGTTCCTCGATCTTCAGCCACCAGTGCCATTCCTGGGCCACCGTCCAGTCCGGGAGATCGATGTGGCAATCCGGCAGCCGGTAATGGAACGTCGGCCGTGGTTTGATCAGGGTCGGCTCGGTGGCCCGCTCGAGCACGGTCTTTTCGTCGATGAACGCGAACAAGGGCAACAGGTCCAACGGTCGGTTGCGCGTCGGATTGAAACGCAGATAGTCGTCGATTAACGCATCGATCGTCGGCGCGTAGTCGGGCCGACACACGAACGCGCGAAAATCGTCGTCGAACGAGCGCACGAAAGGGAGCAGCCGGCGGGTCAGATCGATCCCGCGGTCGCGACAGATATCGTCGAACTGCACGAGAAACGACTGCAGCGTGCGCAGGATGTAGTCCGCGTCGAGGCTCGTAACTTCGGGATTGAACTGCAGACCGAAGGCATACAGTGGCGAGCGCGCCGTGCCGAGCGCACCGGCGGTGCGCAGTTCGAGGACGAGATCCTCGATCGAATCGAGGCGCGACAATGGAATTGGTGGACTGCAGACTTCGAGCGGAACCACCTTTGCGGCGGCTTTCGCCAGCATGTCCTCGAGGCGCTCGCCTAGTTCCTCACCGGCGATGTCGATGCCTAACTTGCCGAGGATGTCGCGATAAGCATCGCTGTGCAGGATCTGTGCGTCGAGTTCAACGTTGAAATCGCCGAGCGACGTCCCGCGCACGTGGGCAAGGAACCGGTTTGCGTGCTCGACGGTGCCCCCGTACACGGCACTGACCGCCGCCGCGGCCTGGTCCGCTTCAATTCCTGCGAATTCGATCTCAACCCCGACGCGGCGCTCGTCACCGCGAAAGTTTGTCGTCGTTTGTGGGAGCTGGAATGACATAGGGTGTTCAGAGTTGTTGTGCTTGCCGCTAGTGCACGGTGCCGGACGTGCGAAAGCCGTCACCACGCGCCATAAGACTGCATTGTACTGGGTTCGTCGCGCGGTAACCGCACCGTATGCGGGTTACCGCAAGGCTGCTTGCCGGGCACGGTCTGATTGTTCGCGGGCATTACACACAGAATTTTGTCGCCGCTGGCCCGGCTCTTTATAGTGGCCGATGCCGTTTCAATCGAAAATCGTATCGCGCGGATCAGAACATGACATCGTGGTTAATATTGTTCGGGTCCGCGTTCCTCGCTGCGACCATACTCCCGTTCTACTCGGAGGTCGTGCTGTTCGCGCAACTTCGCGCCGGCGGCGATCCGGTTGCACTCGTGACCATCGCGACGCTCGGTAATACGCTGGGCGCGGTCGTTAACTGGATCCTCGGCCGCTATTTGCTGCATTTTCAGGACCGCCGGTGGTTTTACTTCAGCAGCCAACAGATCGAAAAAGCCCAGGCGTGGTTTCAGCGTTACGGGTTCTGGTGTCTATTGATGGCCTGGCTACCGGTTGGTGGCGACGCGCTGACCCTGATCGCGGGAATAATGCGCGTGCGCCTGTGGCTGTTTCTCATCCTCGTCGGCGCGGGCAAGGCGGCACGCTATATCTCCGTCGTGTATTTCACCGCGTGGGCGGGCGTTTAAGTCGCTGGTTGATTAGCCCCCGGCGCTAGCGCTTCGCGTCGATCCCGGCCTGCACGGCGGCCGCCGCGTTCCAGTGATCGTCGTGCAACCACGTCTCCATCAGGCCTTCGAGCTCCACTTCGCGGAGTTCGCGCGCGCCGGCACCGTCGCGCTGCGCGCGAGTGAGCGCCTTGAACGCTCTCATCACCTGCGGTCGCATGGCTTTCACCGGGTCGAGGAAACGCTCGATCGCCGCCTCGATCGTTTCCCCCTCCGCCGCGACCGCCTGCGCGATGCCGAGCGCCATCGCCGCTTCAGCGTCGATGAATTCCGCGCGCGAAAACAGGCGCAGCGCGTTCGCGGGCCCAACCAGGCGCATTAAATCGATACCGCCCCCCCACGCCGGTGACACGCACAACTTGCCCTGCACGAACGCGATCCGTGCATGCCGGGCGAACAAGCGCATATCGCAGGCAACCGCGAACTCGGCGCCACCGCCGATCGCATCTCCATTGAGCGCACCGAGCACGGGAACCGGGAAATGGCGGATCGCGGCGAGCGCATTGAACGCCGCCGCCGCCATTTCTCGCAACAGGGCCTCATCGCGCACGCTGTCGAGTTCACGCAGGTCACCGCCGGCGGCGAAGCAGCGATCGCCGGCACCGCGCACGACCGCGACGAGCAGCGACTCGTTCGCGGCATGCTTCGCGAACGCATCGTGAAGCTCCCCGAGTACCGACAGGCTGAGTGCGTTGCGCTTCGCTTCCCGATCGACGAGCACGCTGAGTACGCCGTCGCTAATCGAGGTTTTAACAAATTCGCCAGTCATTGAATTCCAACCTTGTGTTCGAGGTCCCCGGCAGGACAAAAAAAACCGGTCCCGTTTGCGCGGGACCGGTTTTCGCGTGGTGTGGTGTTTTGCGCTTAGCCTTAAAGGGGGCTGTCAGGCGTGGGCGACGTGATAATTCTTGATCATCACGGCCATCTCATCTTTCAGTGACAGTTTTTCTTTTTTCAGCGTCTCGAGCGCGAGTTGTTCCATTCCCGCCGCACCTCCGCTGGCATCCTGAACCTGCGATTTGAGTGCGCTGTGTTTGTCGTACAAATGACGAAATCTATCGTTTGTCGACAATAATTGGTCAACGGTATCCTGATCGTTTTCGAACATTAGACCTCCTTTTTCAAATTGGCCAATCAACAATCAACTGACACTTAAAACTTAGATGAGAGCGCGACGATCAGCAAGCCGCAACTGTAAGTTTTGTGCCACGGACCATGTAAGTCTCTGAGTTATAGATGAAAATTTAAATAAACCCGGTCGGGAGCGATACCCGGGCGATAAGCGACTGATCCGGCTGCCTATTTCGCGCGCCGCGGCGGGACCGCGTCATCCAGCCCGGTCGACCGCCGGCACGGCTCACGGGTACGCAGGTGCGATTTACGGGATAATCGCCGGATGTCCGACCGCATTCTGTTCATAACCGGAAAACTCGCCGAGAAAAGTCTGCGCCGGACCCTGGAGGGACTGACCGAGCGCACGTTCGACTACGAGATCCGGGTACTCGGGGTCGCGGTCGCGGCGCTGCTCACCGGCGACATGATCAAACGTCGCCTCGCCGATGCGAACGGTTTCGATCGCGTCTTGCTACCAGGACGCTGCCGGGGAGATACGCAGGCATTGACCGCGCATTTCGGCGTCCCGTTCGAACGCGGACCCGAGGAATTGAAAGACCTGCCGCGGTTTTTCGGCATGCAAGGCGCGGTTCGCGATCTCGATCACAGCGACATGCTGATATTCGCCGAGCTCGTGGACGCCCCGCACTGCTCGATCGATGAGGCGCTCGAACGCGCGGCGCGGTACCGTGCCGACGGCGCCGATGTGATCGATATCGGCTGCCTGCCGGACACACCGTTCGCCCACCTTGAAGACCTCGTCGGCGCGCTGAAGACGGCGGGTTACCGCGTGAGCGTCGATTCGCTCGTCGACGAAGATCTGCTGCGTGGCGGTCGCGCCGGTGCGGATTACCTGTTCAGCCTCAGTGCGAAATCCTTGTGGATTGCCGACGAAGTCCCCGCCGTCCCGATCCTGATTGGCGACGAACCGACGAATCTCGACTCCCTGTTCGCGACCGTCGATCAGTTCCTCGAACGCGATCGCCCGTTCTACGCCGACGCCATTCTCGATCCGATTCATTACGGTTTCGGCGCGTCTATCGTGCGCTATCACGCCCTGCGAGCGCGCTATCCCGCGATCGATATCATGATGGGAATCGGCAATTTGAGCGAGCTGACCCATGCGGACACGCCCGGGATCAACGCCCTGCTGCTCGGCCTGGCTTCGGAACTGAACGTCACGGGTTTGCTCACCACCGAGGTGAGCGGCCACTGTCGCTCCGTGGTCAGGGAAGTCGATCTTGCGCGGCGGATCATGTTCGCCGCCCGCGAGGACTCGAGTCCGCCGCGACATATCGACGAAGGCCTGCTCGCGCTGCACGAGCGCCACCCGTTCCCGTACGATGACGCGGAGATCCGTGAGTTCGCCGGTGCCGTGCGCGACCCGAATTTCCGCATCCAGGTGTCCGCGAGCGGCATCAGCATCTACAACCGCGATGGTCTCAATGTCGCGACCGATCCCTACGACCTGTTCCCGCACCTCGCGGTTGAGGACGATGGCTCACATGCGTTCTATCTCGGCCTCGAACTCGCCCGCGCGCAGGTCGCCTGGCAACTCGGCAAGCGCTACGAACAGGATGAGGAACTACGGTGGGGAGTGGTGGTGGCGCGCGAAACCGATGACAAGCAACACTTCGCCGCCGAGCGTTCTACGCTTAAGGCACGCAAGCGCCGCCGCAAGACCTCGCCGAAGGAATAGCGCCTCAGGCCCGCGCCGCGGTGGGCCGCAGGAGCGGCGAGTTTAATCCCGTGCAGCCGAGCGCGAACATGATCCAGGCAATGTTCGACCAGTAGGAGCCGTAGAACGCAAGGTGCGCGTTCAACGGAAACCAGGCGACGGCGGCGACGATAAGACAGACCGCCGCACCAGGCTCATGAGCGGGCACGCGCCTGATCGCTTTCGCCAGTAGTACCAGGCCGAGGGCGTAGCCGAACAGTCCGATCAGCCCGGTTTCCGTGATGACTTCGAGCACCATCAAATGAGGATGCGTCTGACCCTTCGTGCCGCGCAGAATCCAGAAATCGTCGGTGGCAGCGAAATCACGGTAGACCGTGCGATAACCACGCGGCCCAACCCCGTTCAGCCAGTGCGCGCGCGCGATTCCCGCGCCCGTCTTCCATAACGTGAGGCGGCGCGACGTCGCGATGTCGGCCGTTTCGAAATCCGCCGAGAAGAGGTTCAGTGTGTCGCTGATTTGCGTTTTCAGGTTTGGAGCGACGGCAACGGCGGCAGCAAGCAGCGCCAGCGACACCGCGCACGCAAGGCCAGCGCGGCGCAGATTGCGCGCCGTCATGTTGAAAAACGCGATGCCGTAAAACGCAACAGCCGCGATGAGCATCACCCAGGCCGTGCGCTTCAGGGAAAAGACGATGGCGAACAGTAACGGCGCAAGCAACAGCCATGCGAACGGCGTCCTTGCCGCGAGACGCTGCACCACATACAGGTACAACGGTGAAAACACGGCAAGGATGAGACCGAAGCGCTGTTTTGGATAAAACGCACCCGTCAACACCGAGCCGTCGTGGGGATAACCGAACAAGTCGCGCCCGCTGAACCACTGAATCGCACCATCGACGCTCCAGAAACCGACAATGACGGCGATCCCGCCGAGGACGATGCGCCGCGTCCGGGGGTCGGCTAACATGTGCACGACATACAAGCCGGCGGGCAGATAATGCAGATACAACACCGTCGTCTTCCACGCGCGCGCCGGATTGGCGGCATCCGGCAGGGACAGCAGCATCGGTATCCACAGGCACGCGAACACGGTTGCAAACAGTCGCGCGCCATCGCAGCCGTGCATCGTTCGCGGGGCCCTTATCCATTGCACGAGCCCGAGCAGGAACAAAATAGCGATGGGATAATGCGAGCCGTGCTCGGTTGCGAGCGCCGCAACGGCGAGCAGGATCAACAGGGCGGGCACGTGGCGAACAACGGACATCGACTATCCAGACAAATACGGTGATGGTCCGGTCGCAACCGGTGCCGCCCATTTTGACACAAGCAACTTATCCACAGATCCCGAAATGCCTTCGCCCGAGTGATGACTAGCCTGCCAACACAACTGAAGATTTGGAAAACGAACCTGTCGCGGGAAAGCTCCAAGCTCGTGCGTAAAGTGCTTGCGCCACGCGGCGTGCGCGAACTGCCGCCGAAATATCCGCAGGATTTCACCCGGTTCACGCAGGCACTGTGGGATCAGGTGCGTCCATACACGATGACCTCGCAGGCGCGGGTCGCGAATCTCGAGCGCGCCGTCCGCTATATCATCGCCCACGACATTCCCGGTGATTTCGTCGAATGCGGTGTCGGCGCCGGCGGCAGCATGATGGCGATCGCGCTGACCCTGCTCGACCTCGGCATCCGTGATCGACGAATCCTGCTGTACGACACCTACGAAGGAATGGTGAAACCCGGGATCGAGGACATCAGCGTACTCGGCAAGCCGGCGCTCAGAAAATGGGCACGCAAAACGAAAGACGGCGAGTGCACATGGCACAATTTTCCGCTCGAGGATGTCACCGCGAATCTCGCGCGCACGCAGTATCCAATGGCGTGTCTGCAGTTTCACAAGGGACTGGTTCAGGACACCCTGCCGCACAACGACAGCAACGCCATCGCCCTGCTGCGTCTCGACACGAACATGTACGAGTCTACGGTCGTCGAGTGTGCCGAATTGATGCCGAAGCTGAGCATCGGCGGCGTACTGATCGTCGACGACTATTTTCGCTGGCTTGGTCAGCAAAAGGCCGTCGACGATTATCTGCGCGATACGGGCCAACGAATGCTGCTGACCCGGATCGACGATCACGCCGCCATCGGCGTACGCCAGAGCTGAGCAGTTCAGGCGTCACCGAGCGCCGCGACGAGCAGGCGGTGCGTCAACTCCGGTTGTTCCGCCATTACGCCATGGCCGCTGTCTTCTATAACTTCGAAGCGCGCGTGCGTGAGTTGCTGTGCCGCCGCGGCCGCCGCGCGCGGTGAGGTCATTTTGTCGCGCTCGCCGGAGCCGAACACCACCGGGCACTGAATCGTCTGCGCCGCGGTTTCATTCGCATACTCATTGCATGCGTTCAGGTCGTTGAACAGTACGCCGGGGCGATTTCTTTCCAGCACGCGTTTTGCGGTATTGACGACGTGCGCGCCAGACACCCGGTTGCCGCCGAGCTGCGAACGAAAGTCGTGCCCAAAAATGACCATCATATCGATCGCCGCTGAATCGTTGGCGCGCGCCGCGTCGAGCAGCGGCGGACCCACCGCCATCGGCAGCGCGAACCCGAGCAATACGGCCTTCGCCGTGCGCTCCGGAAAGCTTGCCGCGGTTTCGTACGCAACGAGCGATCCCATGCTGTGGCCAACGACCGCCGCGCGTTCAATACCAAGCGCATCGAGCAGTTTCACTGTCCATGCCGCCATCGCCGCCACGCTCGGCAGCGGCTCGCCACCGGAGCGGCCGTGCGCCGGCAGGTCCGGGACGAGCACGTTATAACCACGGCGCGCGAAGTAGCGCGAGAACAGGGTCCAGACGCTGTGATCCATGCCAGCGCCGTGGATGAAAACGATCGTGGCCTTGCCCGGTGCGGGTTGCTGGTGTCCGGTGGCAATGAAGACGGGATGTCCGTCGATGTGTAATTCCATCGCTATGTCCCCTACTTCTGTGACCGGTACAGCGCCCGGCCGAGATCATCGAGCAGGTCCTGCGCGTCTTCGAGCCCTACCGACAGCCGGATGAGTCCGGGAGCAATCCCGGCCGCCGCGAGCGCCGCCTCATCCATGCGGTGATGCGTTGTCGATGCCGGATGGATCACGAGCGACTTCGCATCCCCCACATTCGCGAGATGCGAGAACAATTCGAGCGCATCGATGAATTTCCTTCCCGCCGCGAGTCCGCCCTTGATATCGAAGCTGAATACCGCGCCACAACCGTTTGGACTAAGACGCTGCCCGAGCGCGTAATCCGGATGCGATGGCAGTCCCGCATACGTGACTTTCTCCACCGCATCATGTCCGTCGAGAAACGCCGCAATCGTTTGTGCGTTAGCGACGTGACGCGCCATGCGCAGCGGTAATGTTTCGAGCCCCTGGAGCAGATAGAACGCATTCGCCGGACTCATGGCCGCGCCGAAATCGCGCAAGCCTTCCACCCGCGCGCGTGCACTGAACGCACTCGGCCCGAAATCCTCGACGAAGTTCACATCGTGGAAACCCGCGTACGGCTCGCACAGATGCGCGAAGCGGCCACTGCCTTCCCAGTCGAACCGCCCGCTGTCGACAACGACGCCACCGACCGCGATGCCGTGCCCGCCGATGAATTTCGTCAGTGAATGCACGACGATGTCGGCGCCCTCGTGGGTGCGGCCGCGGGGGACCTGGCCGAGCGAGGCTGCTGCAAACGCCTCTTCTTCGAGGTCGCCGAAGAGTTCTTCGGGCGGGGAGCCGAGT
>JAULKQ010003581.1:0-15899 GCA_032356285.1 Smithsoniella earleae
ATTGCCCTGATGCGACGGATCCACGAAATTAGCGTCAAACGGCCACTATGGTTCCTTGCGCCCGGCATTTACGCTTTTTTTCCGTCGTCGGACCACCGGCTTCGCGCCAGGCGGGCATACCGCCGGCAAGCTGCGCGACGTTGCTGATCCCGATGTCCTTGAGCGCTTTCGCCGACAGCGCCGAACGCGGGTTACCGTTGCAGAACAGTACGTAGGTCTTGTCCTTGTCACCGTAGATTTCGCGGTAGTACGGACTTTCCGGATCAAACCAGAATTCAATCATGCCACGTGGCGCATGGAATGAGCCTTCGATCGTGTCGCTCTTCTCCACCTCGCGGATGTCGCGAACGTCGACGAAGATGAGGTCGCCGTTCGCTTTACGCGCGAGCGCGTCTTCACTCGTGATTACCTCGACCTCCGCCAGCGCCTGTTCGGCCAGCTGCATTATTCCCTTCGACTTTCCCGTGCTCATGATTCGTACTCGTTGTTGAATGCACTCGAATGATAGCGCGCGTTGTCCGTCGCTTGTTGGCACCCGGTGCAGCACTCTCCTCCCGCCTTTGGTTGCGCAGGACTGTCGCCTGGCGCGACCTCGGATAATGTTACGAGCGGCCCTCGTTACATTTGCGATCGACACCCCGGAGCGAAACGGCCGGCAGCACGATAACGTCGCCGTACCCGGCTTTGAAGCTTGTGATAATTCTGTCGGCACCCTCGCCGACATGCTTGTTCGTCAGAATACACGTCGTCTCCTTTACCAGGCCGTCGTCGCACGCGAACACGAAACGCGAACCCTGCGCGGTCGCGCGACGCTCGTGTCCCGGCGATTCGCCCCGTGGTGCCGGCGCGCCCGCTCCGGGCCGGCCACCAAAAGACCGTTCGAAGCGCTCGTCGCCAAACGGCGAGCCTTTCGGGAATACCGTCTACGCCGATCCGGTCGCCTGCGGGGACGCTGCCGGTCAGTTCCATGCGGTCCGGCTTAATCAGCGTTTCCGTAGCGTTCGAGGAACTCATCGGCAACCGCGCTCGCGACGCTTGCGACGTTACGCAACGGCGTTTTCTTCACACCGTAAAACCGCGCCATCAGTTCGCGATGGAGCAACGTACCGAAGAATAAATCCGTCGCCCGGGAGGTGTCCTTGATGAGTAATTCGCCGTTAGCCACACGCTCTTCCAGCAGCGTCTGGAACTTCGCGTAGCTCAAACCCGGTCCGCGTTCGTAGAACGCCTTGCCAATGTCCCGACAGCGGTTAACCTCCGCGGCCACGATGCGCATGAAATCGATATAGCGCTGCGAAAGCACAACCTTCAAATACTGGTGCGCAATCTTGACCAGGGCTTCGCGAACGGAAAGTTCCGCGAGATCGAGTGAGCTGAGCAGCGACACGGAATCGACCAGCATTTCGTCGACCACCGCGGTGAAAAGCCCGGCCTTGTCGCCGAAGTGCGTATAGATTGTTGTCTTCGAACCGCCAACCCGGCGCTGCAATTCGGCAGTACTTGCGCCGCTGAACCCCTGCTCCAGAAACAGCTCCGTCGCGAGCGCGAGGATGCGGCGACGTTTCGTTTGCGATGCCGAACGCGGCTTCATCGTTACGGTCCCGATTCTTCTCGACTATTTTTGAGCGCTAGCAGACGAATTCGCTGCGAACGATGGCGGTTGCGTCTCAACCTCCGGCCCGCCCGCCGCGTCGCGTGAGTCAATCCACGAGCTCGCCAACGCAAAAATGCGCCATATGCTTCTCCGCCATGCGGCTGTGAAACGTGCCGAATTCGGCGCTCGCGTCCTTGCCGGCAAACATTCTGGCGACAAACGGACCGCCCGGGTGATGGTCCTTCCATTCACTGAAGTCATAAACCTTGCCGTGAATAATAATCCAGCAGTCGTCGAACGAATTGTGCTGACGCACTTCCGCGATGGTAACTCTGCGGTCGCCCGTGAGCGATACCGCCGGCACCCAGAGATTGCGCATTACATCACTGCGTGCTTCGCGCACCGCTTCGGCGGAACGAAAATCCCACGGGCCGAGGCGTTTCGCGGGAATCTTGTCGCCGATCTCGCGCGCATCGAACGCATACAACCACGAATCATCGCCACCCGCGCGCTTGGCATGGTCAAACACCGGATAGTCGCGTTCATCGAGTGCTTTCAGGATCTTCTGACGCTCGGGGGAGTCCTCGGGTTCGAGATGTTTGAGCAGAAATTTCGATGCGAATTGAACACGGGTTCCGCGATAGTGGCGGACCCGCTCGTAATGCAGCAGCGCGCTGTAGACATCGTCGCCGTGCAGTTCGAAACATTTGCCGAGCGCGGCGCCGTCTTCGATCGCGAGCGCGGCGCCCTGGCCGAAAGTCGGCAGTACGGCATGCGCCGCGTCACCTAACACCGCGATCCGGCCATTGTGCCAACTCGGAAATGCATCGAGATCATAAAGGCCCCACTTCGTCGGATTCTCAACGCCACCCACAAGGGCGACGGCATCATCCATGCGCACATCATTGGCGAACGCCTTTTTCACATTCGCTATCATTTCCGTGCGGTCAGCGGGAAACCAGTCGCCCTCCCCGCGTTCGAATTCGTCAGCGTTGGGTTCGTAGTAACCGAACCAGACGTTGAGCAGTTCGCTGTCGCGCACCCAATAGGTGACGACGTAACCGAATTCGGATTTGCGGGCATCCATGCTCGAGGAATTAATCGGGTTGAAGTCCATCGGGCTACCGTCTTCCTTCGTGAGTTCGGCAACCTTGTCGCGCGGAATCAGACCCCGATAGCACACAACAAATGTCCAGCGCCGTGGCGGTGCTTCGGGATAAACGAATTTCCTTGTCCTGGAGTTCAGCCCGTCCGCGCCAATGACGACTTCAGCGGTATCGCTAGTACCGTCTTCGAACGTGACCGTCGCGAGATCGTCGCTCTGGGTGATTGATTCAAGGCGTCGCGACATGTGGATCCGGATCGGACGGTTCGCGCCCGTCTCCGGGGCGAAATCGAGGCAGCGCTTATACAGACACATGAGCAGATCGAGCCGGTGCATATGATGAAAACCGGCCTGGTCATTCGCTTTCGTGTTGTGATCGAGCGGCTTCACGGAGATGGAGCCGTCGTCCATCACCATGCGGGTGTTTTCCAGGATCGCTGCGCGGCCGCCGTCCACGGCGCCGTGCGGTCCCCTGGGGTCGCCGCCGGTGAGGTCCACGCCGAGCCACTTGCACAGGCGCGCGCCGTTGGGCGGCATCGTAATACCCGCACCGGCGGTACTCGGCCTCGCGGTCTGCTCGTAGACGTCGATAGATTCGAATTTGCCCGACTCGCGCAGCGCCAGGGCGGCAAAGAGCCCGCCCATGCCTGCGCCTACGATTATTCCATGCATGCCTGTTTCCCCTCCGCCGCAAGTAGACGTTGCCGGTTCCGGCGACCGCTGTGGCCACCGGAATCATAATGATACCGTACGGTACGATATTGTATTGGTGCTGTCGACCTGCAGCGCACACCCGATTGGGCTACAGACGGCCGGCAAGTACTCGTGCAGTGCTATGGCGGAACTTTCCTCCCCGTTTGACCTTGTCCCGGAGCCGCGGGCGAATCATTGCGCGGCATGCTTCATGCGGTCGCAGCGATACAGGGGGGTGGTCGCCCGGACGAATCCGGGCGCCGCGGATCGGTGCACGCTCGAACCTGCCGCCGGCGCCCGTGTCTTGCGGCGTGCGTGGATCGCGCCCGACTACGGCCGCGTTTGACATACGTTCGCCGTCCGCACCGGTACCGGATTACGACAGAGTAATCTCGGCGGCGCATCGGCGTTAAACTGTGACGATGCCGTCCTGTATTGTTAATGCGCTCCCGTGCAAACCAGCAGTCGATACCAGTCAATTGCAGTTGCTCGACAAGCTGATGTTCCGGCAGCCTCAACGAAAGCAAGCTCGGCCCTGCAGAGGCTGGCTTTGACGAAACTAGAAATAACCCATCGAACGACGTACGAATACCACGAACAACTGGTTTTCGGCCTGCACAAGTTGATGCTGCGTCCGCGGGAGAGTCGCAATTTACGGCTCCTGAACCACACGCTTGAACTGACGCCGGCGGCGACGATTACCTGGGCGTACGACGTGTCCGGCAACGCTGTCGCGAGCGCGACGTTTCGGCAGCCCGCGGATACGCTCGTCATCGAGAGTTTCGCGGAACTCGAACTCGACATTGAGCAGTGGCCCGTGTTCGAGATCGCAGCCTCGGCGGCTAATTACCCGTTTTTGTTGTCCGCCGACGAAATGCTCGATCTCGGTGCCCTGCGGCTGCAGACCTACCTCGACAGCGACGGCAGTCTGCGCGACTGGGCGCAAGGTTTCGTCGCTGGTCCCACCACGAACACGCTGTCGCTGCTCAAAGACCTGAGCGCCGGCGTCGCGTCGCGGATCGACTACGAATATCGCGAATCCGACGCCGCCCAGTCACCAGCCGAAACGCTCGCCCGGGGCCGCGGTTCATGTCGCGACTTCGCCGTATTGTTTGTCGATGCCGTACGCAGCCTTGGATTCGGCGCGCGGATCGTGTCGGGTTATCTGTATGACCCACACCACGATGCAGTGGGTTCTCAGGGCGCGGGATCCACACATGCCTGGGCGGAAGTCTATGTGCCTGGCGCGGGCTGGATCGTGTTCGACCCGACGAACCGCAGCGTTGGCGGGTTCAATCTCATTCCAACCGCCGTGGCGCGGAACATCGCACAAACAATGCCCGTGTCCGGCAGTTTCATCGGCCGTTCGGACGCGTTCAAAATGCTGGACGTGGTGGTTCGGGTGAGGGCCGTGCAGGCCGGCTGAGGAAGATCAGGACACCGCGATAAAAGTCGATTACAGGCTGATACTCAGGCTGAGGCGCCCGTGATCACGATCGTTGAACTCGCCGAACAAGCCGCGTGCTTCCCCGTAGAATTGCACGATTGCCGCACCGATTCCCACACCATCCATCAGTTCGTGGTAGACAGAAAACTCAACGTAGCCATCGCCATGGTTGACGCTCGTCACGTCTCTCACACCAAGCTTCGTGCGGTCGTGGTTGAACGTGTAGCGAATGAGTCCGGTTACGTTCGTTTCGTGCGCGTCGCGGATGATGCCCGAGCGGTAATTCGGGATATCGCTTTGAAATAACTGCGCGCTGACAAACGTGTTGCTCAAACCGATCCAGTCAACCCCAATCATGTAGGAAACCTCGCTTCTCGTAACGCTGCCCTCGCTGTCGATTGTGCGGTCGATCGTGAACGGGCGATCTGAGAAGTACGCGAACTCGCCGCGCAAGGTAAAGTCTTCGATCGAGCGGCTGAAACTGCCCCCGGCCATATGCGTGCGCAGGTAAACGGGTCGTATCGTCGTTGTCGTCGCGTCGTCGCTGTAACGGTACTGCGGCAGGTTGTTGTACTGATACAGATAATTCAGCGTGAGGTCCCAGTTACCCACGGGGGCGCTCAGGTTGAAACCAATGTCGGAGTCTGCGAACACCGCTCCCGGTCGATCCACTTCCGCGATCACCGGCCGCTTGCCTGGTGTCGGCGGCAATACGAGTTGCGGGCTGGAGATTGCGTAGAACGCATCCGCGGACGGGATATCCGCATACGTAGTATCCGGCAGCCACACGAGCTCGAGCATAACGTCGCCATGCGGGATCTGCGCCGCAATACTCCATAGCGGGGTTCGCGAGCTATCGAATTTATCGAGCACGAATTCCCGGTATGACTGCGGATTAACGACGTCAAGAACCTTGAGGCCGTCGGCCTGCCCCCACACGATTTGTTGTTTACCCGCGCGCACGAAGATGTCACCGATACTGATGTCGGCGTACAGTTCGCGCAGTTCCATTTCCCCCTTGTCGCCAATGAACAGGCGGCGGCTTGCGGGCGAGCGATTATCCTGGTCCGGCTTGCCGGGCTCCAGACGGTCACTCAGATCGACCTGTGCGCGCCCGATACCTGTGAGTGACAGCCACTGTGCCGGGCGCGTGAAAGCCGTAAGCTCGAGGCTGGCACGGCCGAGCACACTGTCGCCGTCGAAATCCATGCCGTAGTCGAAATTGAGTACACCGGTAACATCAACCGGCTCGGCCGTCGCGGGCGAGGGAATAAACCCGGCGATCCACGCCAACGCACAGACGATGCGGATGGCCGGGGACAATCGCACGGGGTGGCTGGCTTTGCGTGATGGCCCCACCGCTGCGTCTCCGGCTACTTGCCGGCGCGTTTCAGGTTGCGTTGATCGAGCCGGTTTTCGGGTACGTCCGTCTGAAAATCGATATTCGAAAACTCGAAACGCGTCTTGTGCCCGGTTTTGTGGTTTTCTACATCGATGATCGATGCCGTCCAGATGCCGTCCACTTGCACGAATTCCTCGTAGCGCAATGTCTTCAGTATCTGTCCGCCAGTGTCGAAGATTTTATGCGAGAGGATCGTCCAGTTCGACGTGTCGATGCGGGATTGAACGAGTCCGTATCCGAGTTCCTTCGCGATCTCCGCGTTCTTCGGCCAGCCATTGATGGCGGCGACGCCAGGTGCGGGGTCGGTTTCGGCGGTAAAGTCGAATACATAATCTTCCTCGCTGATCCGGCCTTCCTGTTTCAAATCCTCGAACGTTAAATCCGTACCCAGAAAATACTCGCCGCGTTCCGCGCCGGAGACCTGGCGGGAGCGACGCAGCGATGGCAGGTAGAGCCATTGCTGGTCCTCACGCTCCGGATCGATATAGTCGTAGGTGAGAAAAGCCGTGTCCTTGATGTTCGCCGGGCCGCTGTACACGATGAGCGCGCGGCGTTCATCCTGAGCATCCAGGCGGATACCCTTCGCATCGCGCACACGTTCCCGGCCGCGCTTGTCCGTGAGTATCATTTTGAGATCGCGCAGCAGATGCTCGCCGTGGTCGCGCGCGTCGGTGTTGCGCACTATCTCGAGCACTGCGGGCGACGATACCGGGGGCGCATTCAAGTCCCCCGCTTCCGGCTCGGCATCGACGGCGTCGGCGACGGCCACATTTACCGGCATCACAAACGCTGCCAGGCCGGCTGCGCAAAGCATTGCAAGCACGGTGCCGGTCTTAGCGTCCGTGCGCGCCGCGCTGCGGCGTTCAACGGGCACTTCGCCGAGCAGAAACTTTGGTTTCAGCACCAGCAATACCGCCGGCAGCGCCGTCATGCTGGCGAGAAAATTCGCCGAGATCGCGACGATCAACAATCCACCGAATTCGGAAACGGTCGGATTGTTGCTTGCAAGCAGTGCAGAAAAGCCGAGACACAGTGCCCACATGTTGAACCACAGTGCGCGCCCCGTAGATTGAAATGCGTCGCGAATCGATTTCGCTGACACAACACCTTCGTATGAAGACAGCTTGCGCACACGCTCGATTGAATGCACAGAGAAATCGACTCCGAGACCAATCGTTATCGCCGCGAACATGGACGTCGTGACGCCGAGGCCGATGCCGAACATCGCCATGACTGCGTAGACCATGAAGACGGCGAATATTACGTGAAAGAGGCAAAAGAAGCCCGCCGCAAAAGAACGAAAAGCCGCGGTGGCGATCGCGAGAGCGAGGACTACCGCGATCAGTACACTGATGAGGTGGTTCGCTTCGATACTTTTGAGCCAGTGATAGTTCAGATACACACGACCGCTGAGGCTGCCTTGCACATGGGGCGCGTTGAACGTTGAAGCAAGATAAGCCTCCAGGTTCTCAATGATCGGCTTCGTTTTCACAAACGACCCCGCGTCCGTACGTACATTGATCAGTGCGATCTGTTGATCGAAATCGATATCGTCTTCCAGATCGGCCGGGTCGCCAACCGATTCGTAGGCAAGAAACAGCTGCGCGATGGATGATTCACTGTCCGGGATCCGCTTCTCGTTCGGGTCGCCTCCCGAGAGGCTTTGATTAACCTCCTTCAGGGTGTCGACAATGGATGAGACGCCGTTGACGTGGGGTAGCGTTACGACGTATTCCTGCAAGGCTTCGATACGCTTGACGATATCCGGGTCGAAGATCCCCTGCGGGCGCTTTGCGTCCACGACCACGAGCAAGCGATAGGATCCGTCCATCGATCGGTTGATAACCTGATCGGCAATTCGAACCGGTTCGTCCCTGGCGAAATTGTCGATGCGATCGTAGTCCACGACCACGAGCGTCGTCCCATAGACGCACACCGCCAGAAAAATGAAGCTCAGGGCCATTGCGTGCTTCGGGTAACGCACGACGATTTCCGCGAGCGCGGCGAGAAACGCGGACAACAGATCGCGACCGCGATCCTGTTTCTGCGGCCAGATCGATGCTATCGGTTTATTACGATGAATCAGGGTAAGCACCGCCGGCAGCAGTGCGATCGTGTAGAACCACGCGGCCAGTACCCCGATGGCCGAATAAAGCCCGAACGCCTTCATGGGCGGCATTTCCGACCCGAAAATGATACCGGTGAAGCCCGCGATCGTCGTGATCGTCGTCAGCGCCACCGGCCGGGTGATGGAAACGAGCGCCGCGAGCAGCGCATCGCGCGCCGTTGCATGTCTGCCCGACCACAATTCGTTGCGGTATTCGTTGATGATATGGATGCCGTCGGCGACCGCTATCGAGATCAACACGACGACAAGTCCGTTCGAGATCGCGTAGAACGGGACTTCGAAATACGCCCGGATCCCCATCGCCGCGATCGCGGTGGCGACGGCGATCGATAACGGCAACAGGACGCCGGCGACGGAGCGGAACGCCACACTCAACACCAGAATGATCATCGCTGCCGCCAGCGGATAAGAGCGGCGCGCGTCCTGGGATATGTAGCTGTCGAGATAGCCCGCGGTGGAGGCTTCGCCGGCAAGATGCACCACACCTGTGTAGTGCCCGCGGACGCCGTCTATCGCTGTCGACAAATCGAGGAAGGTTTGGTGGCTTTGCGACTGATCGACCATTTCCCCGACTATCATGGCCATCGTGCCGTCACGCGCGACGAGGTTGCCAAGAAACACCGGGAACGCCTCGACCCGTTGCTGGATGACGTCGACTTCCGCCTGGCTCGTCGGCGGCTCATCGTATGCGGCAGTGATATCGATTCGGTCCGCGGTGCCGGAAATGATTTTCTCGGTCGTGAGACTGACGACGCGATCGGGCTCGATATTCGACGTGGCCATCATGAGCCCGGTCAATTCAGCGATGAGCCCGAGCGCTTCAATGGAATAAATCGTCTCGCCTTCCGGTGCCTCCACGGCGATGACGAAGGGGTCGTCGAGACCGAAGATTTCCTTGACCTTGTCGCGGTAAATGAGTGCCGGGTTCGTCGGTTCGATATAGGCGTCGGGCGAGGTGTCTTTGTAAAGGCGCGGCACGAATGCGCCGAACGCGAACATCGACATAACGCAGACGCACACGACTGCCCGTGGGTTATCGATAACCCAGCTGAACCACTGCTTTACCATTACCGACTCTCTATTGTTTTGTAGAAGCGGTGCAGACAGTCATGCTACGACTGGACTGTCCGGGCAACGAGCGTTGCCGCGGCGGATACTCCGTGATCCCAACGTCACATGTCACTTCTTTGTTCTTATTCGCCGTCCCTGGGCTGCAGGGATTGGAACACGCGCGTGGACCGTCGGCAAGTGGACATCGCGCATACTGTGGCGATGAGGGTGGCGCCCGCCGGTTTGTGTGCATCACTGTGCCGCAATAATGAGGGTTTCCGTCAATTGCTCTCGCTACGACGGAACTCCAGGTCGCTCAATGAGGCACATCCCTGTTTCGCCACGCGAACCGTGCCGGGATTTTTGCACACGCGAACGTTTTCATCGTGAATCCGGGCCGTCGACATGATCGATATCGCAACGCTTATGCGTAGCTGAGAGGGAATAAGCTCGTCGGTGCGAACAGCTGCGGGTCGCGAATAATCGCGCAGTTTGCGGAACGGGGTAATGGGTGAGACCGTCGACGGCAGGAACCTCGAGTACCTTGTCGGGTTCCGCAGCATCGGGCGATTCGAGCAGTTCACTGCACTACTCTATGTTCGAATGATCCATCCGCACTTTTGGTATTCCCATTGCTCGTGCTGTGAATGTGCCGTCCGGCTCATTCCCGAGAGTGTGCCAACGCAAATATCAGACGCGATAACGCAGCGGCAGCCGTTCAACTCCCATCACATGCGTCTGGTGCGTGTACACGGGTGCACCGCCGGGCTCGAGATGCTTCAGGTGGGGCAGCAACGCCTTCAGGCTCGCCTGCAGTTCGATGCGCGCGAGGTTCGTACCGAGGCAGAAATGCGCACCGAAGCCGAACGTCAGGTGCCGGTTCGGATCACGCGTGATATCGAACCGGTAGGGATCGGGAAACACACGTTCGTCACGATTCGCCGAAGGATAAAACAGAGCGACCGTGTCACCCGCGGCAATACGCTTGCCCGCCAGCACAAAGTCCTCGCGCGCGGTGCGCAGGAAACTGCCAACCGGGGAGGTCCAGCGCAGGATTTCCTCGACCGCCTGCGGGATCAGGGTCGGATCCTCGAGCAGACGGTCGCACTCGTCGGGGTGATCGAGCAGCGCTTGAACACCACCGCTCAGTGCGTTGCGCGTGGTGTCGTTGCCGGCACCGATCAGCAGGAACAGGTAGCCGATTAGTTGCTGGTTGGTGAGCAACTCGCCCGCGACCGGCGTGTGCACCATGTGGTCGATCACTCCGCCACGTGCCTCTCCATGCTCCCGGCTTTCCGCGATGAGCGCCTCGATGTAAGTGCGCATCTCGTACATGGCCCGATAAGTCGTCGCACCGCGACTCTCGCCGGGAAGACGATAGTCGGCGTCGATGTCGCCGACCAGCGCCTCGGACCAGACGAGGATCCGCTTCCAGTCGTCGGGTTCGAGGCCGAGGATGTCGCCGATGGCGGCGAGCGGCAGTTTGCACGCGAGTTCGTGAACGAAATCGAGCGCCTGATCACCGCGCTTCAAGCGCGCCACATAGTCTTCCGTGAATTCCGCGGCCTGTCGTTCGAACTCGCTGCGCATGCGGCGCATCGAGCCCTGGGTGAACGCCCAGCTCGTCAGCCGCCGCATGTGCCGGTGTCGCGGGTTGTCCATGAACACCATGTCCGGCGGCTCGTCCGGGTCCCAGCCGCGTTCACGGCAGAACTCGTCCATGCCCGCGCGCACGGGCTCCGGCTTGCCGCGCAGGGTCAAGCGCAGCCGCGGACCGCTGTTGATGAAGACCTCGGGAAGATTGGAAACCGTCATGACGTCGGCATAGCGGGTTACCGCCCAGAAAGGCTCGACGTCGTCGCGCTCGTACCAGAAGACCGGCGCCTGTTCGCGCAGCAGATCCCACGCCGTCCACGGATAACCGTGCGCCGCATAGTCGTCCGGGTGATGGATCCGGAGATTCTCCAGGGTCAGCGACATTCAGCGATCCCCGCTACGCCAATCGTCGTCTCAAGTCGGAGACAATTTCGTCTTCGCTTTTCGTCTCGACCCAATGCGTGACGTAACAACCATCAGGTCCTATCAAATAGGTAATCGAGGTGTGCGGCACCGCGTAGCCATCCGGGTCATCCGGATCCGGTTTGCGCGCAGCGAAAACCCTGAATGCATCTTTCGCCGCCTCGACCTGTGCGGGCGAGCCGGTCAGGCCCGTGAAACGTGGATACCCGTCCTCGAGGTACTGCTTCATGACGTGCGGCCGGTCGCGTTCCGGATCGACGGAGATGTAGAGCGGTTGAAGTTTCCCGGCGAGCGGGGCCGGCAGTGCGTGGAGAACGTTCGACAGCCGCGTCAGCGAACGCGGGCAAACCACGCGGCAGTGGGTGAAGCCGAAGTATACGAGCAGCCACTGCCCCGCATACGTCGCTTCGGTAACCTCGGCCCCATGATGGTCGACGAGGCTGAATGTGGGGCTGCCGATACCCGCCATTACCGGTTTCTCGCGCCCGCGACCGGGATCAGGCCCAACGCAAGGAGTAGCATCCGATCTCCCGTAGCGGCATCGAAAGCGCGAGCGCATCATCCGTGAGCCTGGCGCCGAATCCGTCGTTCGCGCTCATTCCCCCCGCGGCGCCCGAGCCGATTTCGACACCGTCCAGCGACAGCTTCCAGGCATCGCGCCGCGGACCGCGCGCGTTCGCGATACGCAGTTCCACGTCACCGGAGTGATCGGTTCGAGCGGCAAGCGTGAAACGCAAATCCCGCGCCTCGGCATCGTAGCGAGCTTCGAGTACGTCGACGTTGCCCGATACCTCGGTGATCATCGGTTCCTCGAAGTGCTCGCGCCCCCATGGCTGTGTGTAGAACTCACGCAGTCCGTTCGTTACGTTGAGCCGGGCATAAGGCAGCAATGCGTTCGTCGTGATCGGTTCGACGAGGCGCAAGATGCCGTCTTCGTCGTAGCGTTGATCGTTGCGCGGGTAATAAAGACCGCCATTGCGCCACTCGGGGTTCAAGTAACGATCGGCATGGCTCAACAGCCCTGACAGCGTCGACTCGTCGCCGAGCTCCGATGCCGCGGCCGCCGCCCAGCCGAAATCGGCGGTATCGATCGTCTCCATCGATCCTCTCAGATCAATCGGCTCCCACAACCGGATGGCGCACGTGCCGTCCGGGCCCGGGATCAGGAATTCGTCGAGCTGCCGCGGGTAAACCTTGCGCACATGCTCGGGATTCCAGGCATGCATCAGCGCGGCCAGCCAGGCGTCGGACCACAACCATGGCAGTGCATTCGGGATCGGCGTGCGGCTGTCGTGCGCGATATTCACGATCGAGTGACCGTTCTCACCAACCAGACCGAATTCTTCCCAGGCCTTGAGATAACCTTCCGTCACCTCGTCTGACCGCGACGTCCCCTTGATGAAATCCTCGCAGCGAAACGCGAGGATCGAAGGCTGATTGCAGATCTGGAAAATGCAGTTCGGTTCGCAGGCCACGCCCAGGTAGCCGTTCTGCACCATCTGCCAGTAGATCGTTTCACTCAGACTTTCTTCGTCGTATTCGAACACCATGTTCTCGCCGAACGTGAACGGGTTGATCGACATCGTCAGCGCACCGGTCTCGGTGTAACGATCATCATCGAACAGGTAGTGATACAGGCGCGTCAGCAACATCACGTACGCGCTGTACATGATGTTGTCCTTTTCGATCGGATCCCACCGTGCAGGTAACTTTCCGTACAGGTGAGCATTGCCGTTCGGCGCACCGCCCTGGCTCACGAAATGCCAGTAAGTCCATACACCGGGAAGAAGTATTTTATGGATGAGTTTCTCGAAGATCGGCTTGAACACCCCCGGCGCATTCGGCAGTCGATGGTAATGGCCGAGCGCGAGCGCGAGCCCCGCGTAGGCAAGCTGAAAGCGGTAGGCGCCAAAGTCTTCCTGTAAACCCGATCGGCCACCCATCATGGCCCACTCGCCGTCGGCCTGACTGACGATATTGTCGATGTGCCGGATGCTACCGATCTGCTTCGCATCGAGGTGTCCGAAAGAGCCCTGATTAACGGCCTTTGGCAGCGGAGTCGCGAGTGAATTCGTCATGGAGATATCCTCCGTTCGGCGCGCACTGGATGTCGACGCGGCAGGTTGCGGGCGAGGCTCGAAACCTCGCAAGAACAGTGTAGGTAAATTGCGCTGCCGGTTCGCACGAGTGCCCTTGCTGTCACGCGCTTTTCAACGTACGGACGGCGGGTCTGTCGATCGCCGGCAACGGTTGCGCGACGATGCTCGCCGCTCTTGCCTTGCTCACGCCCAGCGCTCTGAGTATCAGCTTGCTGACGGCGGCGGGATAACCGTTCGAGCGGTGTTCGCAAAGTACCCGGTGTAACGCGCCGCGAATGGTACTGACCGTCAAATCATTGGCCGCGACGAGATCGTCGAACCGGAAATTGCCATCTCGAAGGCCTTCTTCCAGCACGGGCCGCGGGAAACTCAAGAGTTCATCGTTGGTGGTTTCTTCGCTGCCCGACATGGAATAAACAATCCAGCCCCAGACCTCATCGCGCTCGGCAACTTCCAGCACGAGGCGAGTGACCGCGATCAACCGCTCCGCCGGCGAGGCGATTGGTGCACACGCACCCTGTATTGCCGCGAACGGATCGTGTCCGATATACGCCCACAGGTCATCGACGAGTTCACTGACCGTGCGGTAGTAGTTATAGAAAGTACCGCGCGCGACGCCGGCCGCCTGCACGAAGTCTTCGATCGTCGCCTTGTGGTCACCGAGTTCCGCCAGTACCCGTGCGGCGGCGGTGAGCAGCCGCATCCGGGTGCGCTCGCGGCGTTCCAGGCCGATTTCCTTGCGGCGCGCGAGCTTCAGACCTGCTGCGGTCGTGGTCATTTCTCACGCGGCCGCGCGCGCTTTGCCGCCGAGCTTGCGCAAGGCCGGGGCGACTTTCTCGCCGATCAACCGCAGGCTGTCGGCGACCATGTCGAATGGCATGCCGGCGTAGGACACGGCCATCACGGGACGAAGCTCGCCGCTCATCTCGTAGCGCCGGGTCCATTTCTCAATGATCTGCTCCGGCGTGCCCCAGATCTGGCGGTCGGCGAACGTCTCGCAAGCGGCTTCGAGACCGCTTTCCCGGATCGTTGCCGCGCTCACCTCATAGGCCTGATAGCCGTTCGTGTCGCTCCAGTGGGAGCCGTCGAAATCGTAGTGGCGAATAACGCTCAGGTAATATTTCGAGAGATACTCCCGCGCGACCTTTTCGGCGACGGCCGGGTCTTCGTGGCAATAAGTGAAGTCGGCAACTACGGGGGCGCCCGGTGGCTTCGACGGATGCACTTCCCCGAATCGTGCACGCCAGGCCTCAATCGCGGCGTGGTGCTGATCCCACGGCAGTTGCACGAACGTCATCATCGTGCCGCCGATGTTCGCCGCCGCCATCGCCGAGTCCGGCGTCATGGCAACCGAGAAAAAACCGCGATCGCGATAACCGAATTCGGGCTTCGGCGTCACCGTGGTACGCGATTGCTTGAAGAATTTCGTGTCGTATTCGGCAACGCCGGTCTCGAGGATGTCGAGAATGATTTCCGCGGCCTCGTCGAAGCGTTCCCGCGAAGTTGCCATGTCGACCCCGAAAGCGCGGTATTCCTCGCGCGCGAGTCCGCGGCCGAAAGCGAGCATGAAGCGCTCGCCCAAGAGAACCTGCAGCAGGCTGATGCGTTCGGCGACGCGCGTCGGGTTTTCGTGCCAGGGCAGGATGATGGCGCCCGCACCGAGCTTGATGCGGTTCGTCTTGCCGGCGAGATAGGCGAGCCACTGGAGGTTGTCAGGCATCATCGAATAATTCGGATTGAAGTGATGCTCCGGCAGCATCAGAAAATCCATGCCGACCTCTTCCGCGAGCAATGCAATCTCGCTTTCCTTGCGCAGCATGTCGGCGTCGGACAGCCCGTCATGTGCGTTCTGAAGAATCGATAGCATGCCAATTTCCATAAGTCGGCTCCTCTCGCCTCGGTGGATAAGCCGGCAGTCTTGCGCGCCGGTTACGCAACTTAAGCAAGATACACATAAAATGTCAATTTGGATGAATTATGTTTATTCCTGCGACTGCCTCGGCCATGCACGAAGAGGTCTGGATGCAAATTTTCATTCGGCACTGTGGGCCGGGCACGGACCCGGACACGACGGGCCCAGGGTGACTGAAAGTCGTCTCAATATCAGGCGCACTACCGGTTCCCGGTGCCGCGCTTTCACGAGCAAGAGGGCCCTGTCCAACGACCAGGCGTCATTCGCCAAGGGTTATCCCGCCCGCCACGACGTGGTCGGCGCCGCGCCGGGCTTTATACCGAAACGAACGAGGGACTCTCATCATGCCGACCGCTGCAACAAATTGACAAAGGCCCGGGTGAGGCCTTCGTCCGCGTGTCGATTGTTGATGCGAGGGATTGATAGAAAAAGCGAAGACTCGCTTTTTCT
>JAULKQ010003592.1:0-15890 GCA_032356285.1 Smithsoniella earleae
ATGGTGGTTACAGTGGGGGGGGTGGTGGTTATCATGGTGCGGTCCTTGAATCCATAAGAGGAATGCCATATTGCTTGAATATTCCCACAGAGTGCATTGTATTGTCTGTTTACAGGTGGTGGATATGGCAACTATGGTGGTGGTGGTTATGGAGGCTACAGTGGTGGCAGAGGGGGTGGCTATGGTGGCTACAACAATGGAAACTACAACTCCAGTTGGGACTAAGTTTTGTCTGCAAGGTACTGAGGATTGCCAGCTGTATTTATTGGACTGCTGCTGTCAACTGCAGCAAGACACCGCAGCTTGCATTGTTAGGAGTGGTTTGTCTTGAAGCGTGATGTGTGTTTATCTGTGTATGTTGTTGCGTCGTCAGGGTTGATTTGTCCTCTCGATTGCTCCGGCATGGTCGGACAGAGTTGGGGACAGAGGTCAGATGCATTGTGGTTTGTGTGCCTGTACCAGGCATAGGGTGTGGTTGATATACTACGAGCTCGGGTGGTGGGGATGTTGTTGCAAGCGGTACATTTTAGCATTGTAGGGTATGTTTGTAGCATCTTTCACCTTGGCAAGCTTATGAAAGGATCTCAGTGACGGTTCTGATGGACGTTTGGCAGGCATGAAAGGTACTGTTGGTGTGCCTGAGGAAAGGTTGCTGGTCTGGCTTCCGCCTTGCAGGCACTCGGTTCAGCTCATCTTGGGGAAGTTTGCAGAATGACTTGGACAGTCTCAGAGTGATCATGGAACCTGACGGTTTAACCCAGCTGAGGGCTGGTGTGGTTTTGTGATGCCAGCGTTTTTTCGGTCGGAGTTCATCACAGGTAGGAGGACAAGTTTATATGTCATGCGCCTGTCGAAAAGGTCAAGCTCAATTTTACAAGGCAGCAAAAGCATCTCTTTTCCTAGTTAATGCTGGCCACGCTGAGATGGGGCAGACCTAAATTTGCAGTGTTCTGGCTAGCTGTTGCTATCCATGAGAGAAGTTCGTGAAGAATAGAGTCAGATGCTGCATAAGTATTTTGACTCCATGCTGTTAGGGCATGCCTGCTTCTGATGCTGGTTCCCAGAGACTAGTGTGGTATCTGGGCTGTTCCTTGGCTCGGATTTAGAGGCTGTCATTGTATGTTGTTCAGTTTTGGGACAAATGGTTATTCAAAGTGAAGTGAAGCGGTCCAATTTGAGCACTGGATGGCAGTTGTCCACACAGTTGTACATGTAGATTAGTCATCTTGAGCTTATGGGTAACTTCGTTATGAGCAGGCGACAAATAGTTCGCCCATGAAGCCGAGGCAAGTTGTCTGCATTGAGGGTCCATTGAAAGAGCTTGTGTATTCTGGGGGATGACATTAGGGGCGTACCGACCTTTCTGCTTGCGAGCCTTCCGTAGGAATGGAGTTACTTATTGACCGGTTTGGATTCTGCAGGTGTCACTTTTGCGCTGGAGACATGTGCTGGATTATGGCATGTTTCTTTCCGCATTTTTGGCCGCATGTGTATGTTTGAGCTGGCCCTGCGTTTGCTGAGATGTATCACCTGCCAGGACTGTTAATTCGGACGAAGGAAGTATGAGTAGATCAATTTGCTATAGGCTGGTTTTAGTATCAGCAGTCTTAATTCACTAACCGACCCTGCCGTCGTGTCGGTGTGTCAGTACCTTGCTTCTCATCACGGTGTAACTCAGTATTCAAGATCCCTGCCATACATCTGTTATCTCAGGGGTTGAGGTTCTTTGTGTCTTATCAAAACTCCAATTCATTCCATATTTGCACAGTGTAACTTGGGGGTGGTATCAGGGAGTTAAGACTTGGGTCGACCGAAATAGATCATCAGATTCGAACCTGCTATGTGACATGGAAATTTGTGTACACAAATTCGGTACACTACATGCCACTGGCTTTCGACCGTTTCAATCCAGACGATTGGACCAGGGCGCGGCCGGGTTAACCGGCGTGCATGCAAGTTCTTGAGCACCATGCATGCACTAGAGTCAGTTCGAGGTATATTGATGGATGCCTCCGTCTGCGAAACTTCCATTTCGGCGTGCATGCACCGCCAATTCCATGATATTTACATAATTTGCGTGTAGTTCTGCTTGTCTCTCAGATAAATATGGTATCGTGTTTGAGACCACGATAAGCTGCGTATTGGCATTCTTGTTGGGTCAGTAGCTGGACTGCAAGGAGGTATCAAACACGTCAAAGCAGTAACTAGTGATTTAGAGCTCTGTGCACCTGCTGCTTAAGGAACGTGCTGCGCAGTTTTGCGGTTCATGTGTCGTGGGTTGATGTGCGATCTGAGTTCGGATTGTAGCCGGATTCTTTTCTCTCTACCATGGTACCTTCAACAAAAGATCGTTTACTGGAGGAAAAGTGTTCACGTCTACACTCCCAAGCCAAGGTATGGTAGCGCACTTATTGATTCTTTCTAGTTTACAACTATGCTGGTTATGTCTACACAGCTTCACCATCGAGTCTGAACGTTAACGTTGATTGTATCTCTCAGGTCCAAGCTGTACGGATCACCGAGCTAGAGGTTGTTGTAAAGAAGGCTGAGCAAAGGCGAACTGAGTACGAGGATGTAACGATCAAACTTCGTGGACTGTGGAACCAACTTTGTGACGACCTTTCATTAATAGCGCAAACAGCCCTGCATGAATTAGTGCGGCCTTACCCTGTCCAGTTCTAATGCTAGCTTGGAGCAGCAGGTTTGTCGCTCTGCGGTGAATGTTGCATTCTCGAAGCAAACGGGCTCCAATCATGCGTTGCAGGCCGATAAGGAGACCCTTACCAGGCCAAAAATGCAGGCCAACGGAGTTTCTTGTAGTGACCCATTCCTCGCAGCTTTGGTGGCTACGGATTCTGATATCGCAGAAGAGTGCTTCCGTGAGCAAGCTCGGTTAACTGAAGAGTACTCAACAGCGGAAAAACTTCTACAGGAAAGGGCAAACCAGACGGGGGAGTATATGCAGCAAGTACTCGCCATTGTTAGAGTGCGCTCTTCCGTAGCTTTACAACTTTCAGTTAAGCTAGCAACTAAGTAAGGAGTCTCGATTCGAAACTTTCCTGTCAATTTCGTGGCGATTTCAGTTGGAATTCATTACTTGAAGATGTGCGAAATGATTGTATCCGGTAGCGGTTCCAGCTGCTTAATGTGCCATGCACTGCTCAGAAATTGCGAGACAGTAAATCAAGTTCATCCGGGGTTAGCACAGCCACGCCACAAAGTAATGGTGCAAACAAAATATTGACGCCACGCGGGGCAGCTGACTCTACGTCTGCTAATTTACACAGCGAGCTTGATGCTCAACGGGGGCGCGCTAGAAGCCTTCAATCTGAAGTACGGCATTGCCGTGGCCAACTTGCAGCTGAGCGCAATCGTTGCCAGGATTTGGAGAATCGTTTGGCTGAGAAGGAGGAGGAAATTGAACTGCATCGAAAGCGTGAACTGCGGGTGCGTCTCGTCTACGAGCCATGAGCTGCAAGGCACAGTGACGTTTCACTGTTTCTGAATCTTGCATCTTTTCACTCAGGCACAATCAGCAACGCAGAACGTTAACGCTACTGTATCACCGGTCGCAACTTCACCAGGGAGGGGCGGGCAGGATGGCTATAATGGTGGGGGCAACAACCCGGTGCAACAAGACACACTTTTAGCTCTTAAGCAGTCGCAGCAACGACTTCAAGAAGTCAGCGATAAATTCGAGGCAGAAAGAGCCGCTCATTGCGCAACTCGTGAGTGCGTTTTCAAACCACTATTTGCCTCTTTCCACTTACCCTGGGTTCAATGCACTTGTAACAGCGTTTGGTGCATCACTTTGCTCTGCTCTAAAACAACTTGCCATTACGATTATCTAGGGTGAAATTACAGGAGTTCTGTTCCAGGTCCTTCTCATTACAGTTCATTCTTTTGTACAGTTGGAAAAACACACGCAGGGATGGATTACATCAAGCTCTACTATCATAATATCTCCTTCTAGGTCATTGAGTCATTAGCGTCTTGTATCATTTTGTTTACTTCGTGTTCGCTGGACCATAAGGTCACTCATTGTCTCTCCCGAGCGTTGAGAAATGATGGTTTATGATTCGGCTTTAAAGAGTAGGAGATTATTACAGTTGACATCTCTGAATGATGTTTAATTTTTAGATTTCACTAGTCACACGTTTCGACTCAAATACTCCTCCTTGTGTATTGGATTGTTGTTACTTCTTTGATAGGACCAGCAGATCCAACATACGCTACTGTTTTTTCTGCAGCAGTTTGCTTCTCCTGTCTTGTACAGTCCTCCAGATTGTTCTCAATCAGTACCACTAGTGATGGAAAGCTGTCTTGCAAGGTATAATCTTAAACTGGAAGGGATTGTATTATTTAAGCTTGTCATTTAAACTGTTTAGTTCATCAGGTAGGTAGGTGATATTCCCATGAAGGCTGTTCTTACAAGAGGTTCAGCAGGTAATGCTTACCCAGTCGATGGCCCGAGTCTGAGGCCCCAAATTTTTATGACGCCCCTCGTATTCTATTTACCACCAGTATAGATCCTGTCTGTACCCTTGTTCCCAGACTCATGTCATTATCTCGTGAACCATATCCATCGCATTATATTTGACTGCATTGTTGAACCTTTCCACTTATTTCCACAGATAGGGTTGTTTTACCACAATTGTGCTGAAATTTGCTCCTTCTTCCTCTTTGCTGTGATTAACTACCTCAATTTCACACCAGCGCAGCAGTATCCTGCAGGGCAGCTCGTGCAGCTCAAGAGCGGTTCAAGAACGAATGCGAGTGGGTTCCCAAGGCGTCAATGTACCAGGCTCAGTGCCTGGAAATAATCCGCCTGAAGGAAGCACTCACGGTGGCTCACACTGAACGCTCACGTGCAGAAGCAGAAGCCCGCCAGCACTCTGAAGCGCTGAACAGCAGGAAGAAAGAGCTTAGCTATCTCACGCGTATTGCCGCCGTTGAGGAGGTGTGCTTTCTTAACTCTAGAACTGCATCTGCTCATTTTTCGAAGGGAATTGTGTCCACCCCATTCGTCAATCACATTGTGGAGATCAAAATCGAATGCATGTCGTACTTGCCAGTTCACTGGGACCACAGTGGCAGTTAATCCATTTTGCCAACAAATACTTTGATGCATGAATGAACAGCGATGCTCGTCCTGTTGAAGGCTTAAATTTTGTAATCCAGGGGCTCAAATGTAGTACATTGGATACAGCAGGCTCATGGGCTATACTGTACTGGTTTTCAATGCGAATAAATAATTTTCATTGAAAAATTATTATTCATATTGCACTATGCTCGAGATCCTTAATGCACAGTGTCCCCTCTGGTGTGGTAGTGCTTCTGTAATGTACACCTATCCTCAATAGCTGAGCCACCCCATTTGTGGACACGCACTGAACTCAATCATATTTATGACACCAGTGGCATTCTTCGTTGTCTGGCCAGAATGCCGGTGTCTGGCTTGACCAACATGGATTCGCCGTTCGTTGTAAATTGTCGCTGGGACGGTTGTCATTATTGTTACGTCCAGCCCCAAGGAATTCAGATGGCCTGTTTATCTTTTTGTCACTCTATCACTCTTTGTCCAGGTGTTATGAGGCCAACATGATGTAGTGTATGGCAACTGACAAGGGTATCTTGATTCTGACAACTCAAGGAGGTTGTAACTGAAGTTCTCACCTGTATAGTCGTCTTCAGAGGCAGCACGCCAAGCCGTTTCCCCAGTGAGTAGACATAGTCCAATAAAAAGGGCTTTTAACCGGATGTGCCATTGCCCACAATGTATGGAGTCAAACCCTGACTGAAGAATGTTTGAGTATGAGATACTAAGACCTGAAGTATACCCTAGTACCATTTAGCTAATAATGGTCCGCTTGATGTTTTGCAGGCCAGAATTCCGGGTTTAACCCTGTCTAATTTCAAAGCCTTACATGAGCAATGATGTTGTTCAAATAGCGTTGAAACTTTCGAGTACAACAATGTCGACCAATTGTTTCATTTTATTTTAATGATGGTGCCATCAACAAGATGAATTAGGCGCACTTGTGCGACAATTTAAGACTACGAGAACAGTGCAATGCTCCGTGGGCTGCACACGCAGTCAGTACAATGAGTGCGAAAATCCATCCATTAAGAGATAACATTGTACAGCCGCCAGCTTGGCTAAATCCCGTTATCAGCGAACAGAGCTTATCAGTCAGGACATCACAAGTGTGCTGGACGAAACAGCACCTAATTGGCATTAAATGCTTACTGTATGCTCGTAGATGATTACATATGCTAGACTTTTGTGCAACAGGCATACTCTCACCTGCTCAAGTCAACACGGGATTGTAGGTTCAACCCCCTCATCGTGCATGTGAATGTCATGAGATTTACCACGCGAGTTTGTGCTGGTCGCTTGCCGTCCTGGTGAGGGTAGTCATACGGCTGCTGCAGATGAGAAAACGTTCTGATTTACCTGGCCCATGGACGAGTACTGGCCGCATCGATGTAGCTCTCAGTACATTTTGCGACGACAATATTGTGCTGAAACAGTTTTCTGAGTTGCACATGTAACAATTGTACGACGTAGACCTTGGTGCGAGTCTGCTGATGTGTGTCTCACAGTGTCCTGAGGAGGATTCCCTGTGTGGTCTTTCCTTGTGTTCGTTAGTGGAACTATGCAATGTGTACCACTGACTCTTAAATGACACAATTGTTATTTAGTTTTGGAGCATTGAGACAGGACTCACTGAGTGTGCTGGAACAAGTAATTGTCTGACATAGAGGAATGATATGTAGTTCAGCTGCATCATCCAAAAGGGCGTCCAAAAGTGCACAGACAAATGGGGTTGAATTTTTAGTGCGATGCCATGCGTCAAGCACAATTTTCTTTCTCACCTGTACAATCAACAGTATGCTTCAATATAAAGTGCCCTTCTTTGAGATCTTATCTTTGCAATGTCAGAAACTTTGTTTCGACACTTTGTTTTTACAGGATTTTCTGTTGATGTGCAGTGTTTTAGCTCACGCCCTTGGCCACATTCAGTACTACTTTGGATTCTGAACCTAATGTTGAATACTGTTCAAGTGCATACTCAAGGTATATTTGATTAAGTGCAGCGATTTACTTACGTCGCTCAGAAAACAGGGTTGATCCTTGGATCTGGGGTTTGTAACCCGGATTGTCAAGCAAACCCATTAGCTGTAACAGGATAGGTGACCGCCCCAAGATAAGACCTACGCATGGAGGTATCAGAGAATATCAACAGTATCAGCATTGGTGGTTCACATGGGCCTTGCAGCAGGCCAGGCCTTGGGCTGTAGGCTTGGGTCTGAGTTGGCTCTGTTGGAGTGCGAGGGATAGCGAGGGATTAGGGTACTGATGAATTATTACGGTGGCCTCTCTTACTGTATAGCTTACAGTCAGAGATCTACTGCAAAGGAATTGCATGTTGACAATATCCATCAAATCGATGCGAACTTGGCCGATGGACGTGTACATAATTGTGAAGTTAGTGACAAGAACATGTCAACACATTTGCAATGTTGTGGCTATATTTTTTTGGAGATTTGTGATTAACAAAAAGAGGAGCACTCAAATTTCTCGATGTCCTCGGGACTGAGGCTTGTTTAAGATTCGATGTCAGCTGACATCTTCGAAGTAGTATGGAGCCCTTGTTTTCCATCTTTCTTTTACGTCTGATGGTGGCACACAGATAGGAAGTGACTGAATACTTGCTTGAAATGTGTTCATTCCCTGCTCTTGTAGACATGATATTGCAAGACATTTCAAATCTTGTCTCATCTTGTGCACAAAGTTTGGGTAACTTGATGCGTGTTAGCTGGGTTGTTTTTCCTTTACTGAGACTCTGAGCCCTGCAGCACTGCAGGCTTCGCCATCCTTTGCTGCTGTTTGTGTGTTTTTTTTTGGGTTGCTTCAGCCGCAAGGCAACGGGGTCGTGAATTTGAGAATTTTTTGATTCTTCAGGAACGTGCACAGCAGTGTGAAGCGCAGCTGCATAAGGTCCGTGCAGAAGCTCTGCAGCGTGAGGCAGACCTGACTGCACAGCGAGATGTTCGTGGGGAGCCAGAAACTTGTGAAGAGCTTCGGAAATTTGTCACGAGCTATAACACCGTCCATACAGCACTCACTAATTGCTTGTCAGCCCTTGAGGTTTGCTTTTTGCAGAGGTGTACTGCATGTTTCTGTTAAGCAGTGAAGCTTGAAATAGAAGTGTCAAACATTGCCTACACTGTCATTACTGGACAATTGATTTGTGCATTCTATTTCTTGAAACAGCTACAAGAAGGGGCAGATGATGACACTACCCATACAAGCTGACATGCAGCCAGCTGTAATGCCTTCTGGCATGGGCTCATGCTTGATCAGACCTCGCACCCTGATGCCCTCGTGTATAGGAACTTGTTTTTATTGTAGGGCATGGAGACAAGTGCCAGAAGCATTGTTAGCGCCCATTGTTTCTGCAGGCCAGTCGAAAAGCCAAATTGACAGATGCAAGCCCCCGGAGTGAGTCTGAGGCCCTCAGGCGGGCAGAGCATGCCGAGCAGCAGCTGAGGAGCCTGGCATTGCGCGTTGAAGATGCCGAAGCGTCTGCTTCACAGCATCGCAAGATCCACAACGACACAGCTGTAGTGAATGCTGAGCTTCAGAGCATGTTGGCTGCTGTGTGCGCTTTCACTGATGACCCGAGAGATCTGCTAGAATCCCGAGCGTCGGAGGCCCGTCTGCGTGAGCAATTGCACACTGCGCGCGCTGCCGCAGTAGCAGCTGCTAGAGAGGCTGCCGCTGGTAATCCAGAAGCTGCTGGTGCAGCCGCAGCTTCAACTGCAGACCCTGAGCCCCACTGTGCTGTTGTAGAGGCAGCACTCTGGAAGGTGTGTTGACTGAACACCATTTGAACCATTGTCCATACCTGCACTTCCTGCCTTGCAATCCACCCAAAGCTCCTGTTCTATGGGACATCCAAGGTAGCTCATACTGGAAGGGACTCCATAGGGACTCCTTTCTTGCAGGTAGTGCGTTTTCGTTGGTACACGTATCCAGATACGAGATGCTGTCGTTAGCGTCAAACCACGTGTCATGAATCAAGCATTGGTGTCGGATTTTGTTCACGTTGCGAGATTTCACGGACTTGTATTTTTCTTGCTTGCAAATGAAGAAGTATCAAACTCACCATTGGTTTCTTCAAAACGCGCAGCATGGACGGTTTAGCACATCATTTGAGTCTGGCGTGGCAGAATTTTCTATCTCGTCGTACGGTATTTGGAATCCAGCGATAGTATACCGAAGCTGTTTTCCTGAGGTTTGTTCATGTTGTTAGCTTGTAAGAGATCACGTTGGATACAATGTCTTGTGGCTGAGATCTGATGTTACAGTCATTGTAACTCCCTGCTTTGCAGGCTCGAGCTGAGACAGCCCGTGCTGAACTAAGCTCTGCTACTCAGCGTATTAGTGAGTACGAGCTTCAGGTCCACCAGCTGTCTGAGGAGTTGGAGCATGCTAAAGTGTACGAGGGGCAGATGGTGCAAGAAGTCAGCGACACTGGACAGGCGTTTGCCAAACTGCAGGGCGAACGTGCCAAAGCTCTGGAACTGCAAACTGAGAGTGACGAGAAACTCCAGGCTGCTGGGCGCCAATGTACTGCTGTGCGCTACGTCCCAATTTCTGTTGTCCAGCTCCTTATCAGGCTTGTGCCCCTGTTGTCATACTCACTCATAAGGTCTCACCTACCACTAGAGCGAGGCGGTACATGCGACGTCTGCATCTGCTGCAGCATAGTTGACAGAAATACCCTGTTAGAAGCAAGCCCTGCTTTATTCGTGACTGCCTCTGGCTGCTCTCTCCTGTGTTCCATACTGTACAGCATTTGTGTGTTGTAGATTTCTAACACTTTTGAAGACCTGAGCCAACAGTGAAATGTATTTGGATTAGGGCTGTACGCCCTGAAGAGACACGTTCAGGATCAAGCCGGTTCAAAGTGTATGATTACTGCAGAGATGGTCAGGAAGTAAATAAATTTATTGTACTTTGCACACGAACTGTGCACCACTGTTGTTGACCCATTATAGCCCGATGCATAGTTTGGCTGCAAGTGCCTCGTCTGGATAGGAGGATTGCCCTGAGATAAGACCTAAGTGCTAGATGTAGTGGGCAGAGCATCAGTATCTGCATGAGTGGTTACCAGGGGCCTGGCAATAGGCCAGGCCTCTCTGTGGTCTCAATTCAGGATTGAGTCACCTCTTGTTTACAGGAGTGGCACAGGGGGTTGTGCACAGATCAGACTCTTTAAGATGCTCTGCTATTTGGGCCACACAAATGTTTCTTACAGTGCCTAACTTGAAGAACCTGTGTCTTTGCACTAGTGATTGGCTGTGTTGTGCTTTGGGGAAGGTCCTTAGTAGTTGGTGCACTGTTGCAGCTAAACCGAAGTATTCAGTTCAAAGATGACGAGATTACGAGGCTCAAGGCGTCGCTGAAAGAGAAGGACATTGTTCTCGGTGTGGCTGAAAGTCGAACCAAGGAGCTTGCGGATGCGCGAGCTGAGATTGAGCAGGTGCTTCGAGACCGTGACGCCGCTGTCAATGCTGCTGCTGCTGCTGAGAGGTCGCAGGCCACTCTCAAGTCCCAGCAGGCAAACCTAGAGTCGGAAGTGCAGTCTTTGACCCGCCAGGTTCTCCCCCTGTCACACCTCAAGTTGCTCCCCTCCATGCAAAGCTGCCCACTGAGCGAATGCTACAGACAGGGTTCTTGGATTCCTTTTGGGGGTTACTGCAGCAACTGCAGCTTAGCATATGTTTCTTTCAGGTGGGCGAAAAATCTTCAAGACTGGTGGAACTCGAGCAACAGGCCTCTGTCAACCAGGCCAAGCGGATACGTGCAGAATCTACTATCCAGGTGGTGCTTCTTGTAGGTGGCTCTATGTATAAATCTGATGCCAGTTGTCTGTGGTTTTGTAGAGCAACAGTTATAATCCATGTAGGGCTAGAGTTGACCACATTCAGATGTTTTGCAACACCTGTCTTGGGTTTCAGTTTTTTTGAAATACTGCAACTCTTCTGCGAAAACTTGCAGTGCTGATCCCTGATTTATTGACAGAATGACTGCTTGCAGGACTTGAAGGAACGCCTCGCGGTTAATAACTCGGGGGAGAATGCTCGGGAACGAGTGGAGGCACTGGAAAAGGAGAATGAAAGTCTCAAGTCTTTTGTACGCTGTCCTGTGTGTAACACGCGGCCGAGGAGCTGTGTTATCACCAAGTGCTGGCATATGTTTTGCAAGGAGTGTGTCATGCAACGCCTAGATCAACGCAGCCGAAAGTGTCCTACATGTGGCATTGGCTTCAGCTCTAGTGATCAGCATGAAGTGTTTCTTTGAATTTGGTGTTTAAAATCGGGTTAGTCTTGGGGCGAAATTATGTAACTGTTGGATTGACAACTTGGCAATTGAATATGTGCATGCATCCATGTCCTCACACAGCAACTGAGCTTCAGAGATACTTGCCACAGTATGTCAGTGGAATATCAACTCAGTACAGTACAGTTGGACTGTTAAAAGTACGATATACTACCTCAGGGACCCTACAAACTATGCCACCTGTGCAACAACTACCGCATCGCATTACTCAATAAATCGTTTTTCTCAATGACTAGGTGCATCCTTCTTGTTCATAAACCGATTGCTTTATGCCCACGCTCGAAATAGTGCCATTGCTTCTTCGTTTGTGACACCCGATCGCCAAGGCTCAGCCCGGAAGCATTGCCACATGCGCTTTGCAGTCAATGCGAACCTCTCTGCATCACGTATTCTCTGACCTCTTCGATAGCGCGGTAACACCGCCTTGGATTGCAGGTGTGCAGATGAGGTTGAAGGCGCCTCGATAGGATCACGCTTTTTGAGTTTGCGACCTTTCTCAGAACTGGGATCATGTTGCAAGCATACACTTCCATGCTTTTCATACTCTCGCCACCACTTCACAACAAGACGGAGCACCTGCACAACTTCCACCACACTATTTCCTCAACATCTCCAACAAGTTTTGCAACAGCACACAAGTCATACAGTCATGCTCCAGTACGAAGCACAGCATAGTTGCTACCAATAACCTGTCTTGAGTCTGAAAAAAGAGCTCAGGCAGTCAAAGTTGGTGCGCCAGGCACCATAGCTTTACTTCCACACCTTCCTGCGCGCCTGCCTGCGGCATATGGTTCCTTTGTGGCGATTCCAAGACCTCTGCGCCCGTGCTCGTGCAAATGGCAGTGCCACACGAACGTGTTCAAACCACAGTCGCTGCTGCACCGAAGCATGAGCAGGGCTCTTACAAAAGTCATCAGAATGCAACCTAGACTTAGTTGCTGGCCGTCTACCACTGCATAAAGACACTGGACTAGGCATCGATCTTCTGACCATGTCAAGCGCCTGCACCACCGTCTGCGGAGCATTTACATTCACTCTCAACAAACTCGAGCCACTACAGCATGCATTGCATCCCATCCTTCTGCCAGAGCCCTACCTCGTCACGAACGTCACAGCTTGAGGCCGGCACCTCTCCATGCTTCTCTTTGAGCACCAGCTTGTAGGCGCTGTGGTAGCCAGCATCTACGGCGGCATACCACGCTCTCCTGGCTTGGCCATCATACACACAGCCAGCACCATCAATCTGAAAACACACCAACACTCAAACTGATCCAAACTCAGCTGCAAGCTAGGCTTGTTTCTTGTACACATTTGCTCCCTGCTGCTATCGACATACCTGACCAATGTACGCTAATGCCACACAGCCACATGCACAGCACCGCCGATGGCGTTCACGGCTGCGGCTTGCATACCTGACCTTGTGGCCACAGGGGCCGCACACGTAGACGTGAGAGTAGACTCCAGGGTCTGCTACAGGCCCACCTCTGCTCTCTCCTAGCACATTCAAGTACCTGAAGCCGACAAAATCACCAAAAACTGCCTGCACTCCCATGGATGTTAAAAATCTGTTGGTATGAGTCGCCCACATCACTCCAACCAATCCCAAGTAAACAGCGAGAATACAGAACAAAGTATAAACGCCACTCCTCGAGAACTGGAGGCAGATGCAGGCATCTGAATTAGTCATTTAGACCCTGCTTCTACAACTACCTTCGAGTTAACTGACGATTTGCAGCGAAAATATGCCATGTCAAAGTGATTAGCAGCAAATCAAGCGGATTTCACAGTGGAGATAATTGTCTTTCAATCTGCAGTCCTAGGCCCCTGATACTCACTCATACAAATCATTAATCTACTATCACAGCCTATTGTAACATATTCTTATCAGATACCACGCTCTCTGTGACCTCCATGCTTCATCTTACAACGCGTTTGAAGCAATCGGATGAGAGAGATTAATTGGATGAGGTGACGGAAAACGAACGCAAGAGCGCACAAACTTTGTCGTAGGCGCAGTAAACTTGTAACTTGTATCAGAAGCTCGCGTGGGGAGAGTGATAGCGCGTATGGTGATCCAATCTAGTTGATACCAGTGGAAATCCACATTTCTACTTCAAGCTTCGAACTTAGGACAGCTGTTGCACATCTCCTACGGTTTCACGTTTGTATCTAAATCAACTAACCGATCTTGATTTATAATGAGTACACTTTAAACGACATGGCTTACCAAAATATGCCTGGTGTACAGCATCGTGCTAGCATAGTGCTTGCGTGTTTGGCGTGTCGGTTGGGACAGTCCGCCAACCACAAACGATAGTAGAACGAGTTTTCACGAGTTGTATGACAGCTTGAGACGTAGACACGGGAGTAATGTTGCCGGGACCACGTTCAAGGATATAATGCACAGAACTCGGGAGCGACGGGAGTTAAAACAGAAACCGAGGGAGATGGACGCAGAAGTGGCAAGATATCCAGAGCACCCCCTATTTATGCGTCACGCTTTCGCATTGTTGTGTTCCAAAGGTTGATTCACCGCCTCGACTATAACAGCTGCGATAGCTTCGTTGGTGGCGAGACTAGGGTGGAGGGATAGTGCAGCCACTCTTAGATTTATCCTGAGCCCACACTACACACCTAACTCCACTCGCACTGCTAAGACTGTGCCTGGTTTCGTTGTGTATACGAGTGCTGGACAAACGGCAGTGCGAGCGCAGCAAAAAGCTGACGAACTCGAAGCTGCAGCGAGGAAGCCGACCAAAAGTAAAAAAAAGAGCGTGCAGATGCAAGGAGAAAGTAGGCTCCAAAGAATTCAAGATCGCTGAATCAAGAAACAAGGGGACAGCTAGCGAATTCTCACCATGCGAGTGTGCTTGTTCGCAAACCCCAGTGCTGCAATAATTGTGATGATTCAGCAGGAGCCATGATTTTCATTCAACAGCGAAACTGAATAAGATTGTCAATGGTTATCTGAACCGATGGGGAGCTTTTGCGCTATTGTGCAGAGCACTCGTTTTGTTGGTACAAAGCTCGCCAACAGGTTTGACGTTGGCGCCTGCTGGGTTACATGAAGAATAATAGCCACATAAACTGTACCAGGTGAAAAATGATAACAGCTATGCACATAGCATTGTAATAAGAGTGGTTTACCTTCATTCGAATAAACCCTCGGCGCAAAAACCAAAAACCGACGTTTCGTTCTCAACTTCGACACTCAGTACGCTAAGGTTGAAGTAAGCATACTTCAACAGATTGGTGAGTGATGATTTGATAAGTCACATCGCGTTCTACGTTCATTCTGTGCTCATCCGATAATGCCTCTAACCCGATACAATGTACTAGTGCGCAGCAATCGGACTGCCTAGGTTGCGTGATTTCATTTCCGTTAGCGTCGACAATCATGACACGAGAACGAGAATGTGAAACCGCACTGTGAAAGCGACTGACTTTGTCCGCACGAATAGATACAAGATCAATCGGAAAAAGCTTGTGCAGGTTAGGTGCACACCTGTATGCGCCGTACTTCCGTCCACCAGCAGTCACCGTGACCCGAGGTTGCAACATCGGAGGTACCAAGACGCTGCCAGGGGCCATAGTTTAGGTGTGCTGCCCAATGTGCTAATTCATGTAGAAGAGTTTCCTTGAGAGCAGTATACGTAGCATGGGACTGCAAGGGCAAGACCCAACAAGTCAGCCAAACACACGATGCCGCGTGGATTCCCGATCCACCGCCATTCCTTCAAAATCCTTAGACTGCTCAGGCACAAAGCTAAATTCGAGTTTGCATTGTACCCTATATAATGCAATCAATGCGTGTAACAGATCGACATGGACAACTTGCAGATAACTACTTCACCTCGGCTGCGTTCTCTTTCTCTGTGAGTACCATCCATAACGAAACCAGACCTCAATCCATACAAATGTTTTTGAATTTAAAGTATAGTTGGAAGACTCTAATAAAAGCTATTCGATCTTTCTTTCAGTCTCAGAAGACGTAATACAAGGTCATTGGGATATAAGGAAAATACGTCAGAGCAGACTGTCCCAACGCTCAAGAGATCGTACGGAAAGGGGTTCCGGATCAAGCTTTAAAATGGGGCACACCTCTTTTGAAACTCCAATTACAGCAAATGGCCGAAACTGTACATCGTTCTCGTCACGTCCTGTGCACAGTCCGCCAGCATCACCTTGCCCAAAGTCGTACCCTTGATAAAGCACATACACAACCTTATTTAAATCTTTATTTTTCCCTTTGTAAACCAAGCGGTAGACTTCGCTGTGTATGGCCCAGGCGATGGTTTGGAAGCGTTCCCACAGTCTTGTTGGCGGCAATGAGCGCCAAGCTGATTCTTGGGAAAGAAAATCTAGCGAAAGCACACCTGGAATCTTCCCTGCGCATTGTTTGACAGTCACTGCAATGAGCTTGTGACCATCAGCTATTTCATGCGTCAAGCTACGGAACAGCAGAACCAGGCTA
>JAULKQ010003603.1:0-15888 GCA_032356285.1 Smithsoniella earleae
TGCAACCTTATTGGGCATGCACATTCAGTGCCTGAAACAGCGAAAGCGTCTGTTTGTAATTTGAACCTGTGTTTAAGCAGTTGAATCGAAAAGAAGTATGCGTTCATGCAATCACTTGTAACATCGGAGGTCATTTTTGCACGATAAGCAATAAATCAAATACCCAGAACCAAAACTTGAGTCAAGTACAATGTGCCAACGCAGTACAACCTAGCTGCAAGGGCTTGTCCCCAAGATTGCTGAAAAAAGTGGAAACAAAAGCATGCAGACGCAGGAGTGGGTCAGACAGGGTTTCACAGAACTGATTTGACAAATGAGCAGACAGCATAAGTTAGAACAACTAACTCTTGGATCATTGCTTCACGGCCGAATTAAGTTTCGAGCTTCTGGAGACATATCAGAGTCTGCAATGTATCCATCGTCAGGCGTATAACCAGGACTAGGAGTGAAAGAAGCTTGTTCCATATCAGGTGTTGTACCCCCTTGCACAATTTCCAGTTCTTTAGTGGCTACATCATGCATCGTGTCTTTGGGGTACCTGAATGGCAACGCATGCTTATCTAGCAAGGACAGCCAAGAGCACAAGCACATAAACACACTATACACATAGTCTATTCACATTGCATGAAATTATTATCTTCAAGATTCTCTCAATTGTAAACTTAGCTGCCGAGTTGCATGCAGGAAGACACATGTAGAAATAGAGCCACTGAAGGAAAAAGGAAACACGCAGTAGTCGTATTTAAAAAAAATACGAGATTCTTGAGATCATATCCTTGAGAAATATAGGGTTAGGTTATAAAGAGGCAAGTCTGATGGTACAAGAAACGTGTACATGCATGTGAAACAGAGTAGCACTACAGAAATCATTAGCAAGACACATGGCAAGAAATAATACAAATTGTAAATTATAAACAGCTTTCTGACTGATGTGTAGGCAGAATTTCCAGCTCAGCTCAGCTCTTTCTGAGATTTTCAAGTGTGGCAATACTCAGTCCAAATACTCTCTGGCAGCAACAAACATACTGGAAGCATGACATTGGCAGTGACCTGTTTCATAGATTGTTTAAGGGATCAAGTGCTGCCAAGATTCAAAAAATTCACAATCCATGGACTTCACAGGCCTGTGGGATGGTATACACTGTCGAAAAGGAGGGCAGTCGGGGTCATCAAAGAGTTGCCACACCTGATCACATAGTCAAGTGTGAAGACTGTAATAGGGACAGCTAACAGTAGACCCCACACGCCAAGGCTGTGCTCAGCGATGACAAGAACCGCAAGGACAAGGAGTGGGTGTAAGCGCAAGTGGGCAGAGTAGATGGCAGGATTAAGGCCGTAGGCTTCAACAGCGTGGACAGCAAAAACCATCAAAATCACTAGTGCCAGCTTCATGAATCCGTACTCTGTCAGGGCCACAAATCCAATTGGGAATGTAGAAATGATGCATCCCATCACTGGGATGAAACTGCAAAAGAATGTACACCTGTTGTTGGCACCCTATGCACGAAAATGCAACAGGCAACTGCAGCTGAAGGATACAACAATGGTGAAGTGCATCCTAGTTGGAACTAACATGGATAGGTGCATCGTTTTGAGCAAAAAACTAAGCCCTGTCAGTAACGGGTAAACCACACTGAAATAAGCAAGAGAAGGCCACACCTGCACATGAAAACAAATAGTGACAGCAACAGCAACCCAGGAATGCCCAGTACCCACATTCCTGCAGCTGTCAAAGCAGTGTTCACAATCGCAATTCTAGTTTGGGCTTGCAGCGCCTTTCCAAACAGCTGGGCGAACACCTTCGTGCTTGGCGCTACTTCAATGTAGATGCCTTGCAGTCGGCTACTCTTCAGACTGGTAACACCCCGCCTAATATTTGGCCAATCCCACAGCAGCATGAACGTCAAAATTAGAGATATACTCACCTGCACACTCCATCCCACGTAAAACTACTCAATTGTGCACACATACTAGATGACAAAGATTCAAAGAATGAGGCCAGCTAGAGCATGTATTAACAACACTAGCAATTCGTAGGCTTTCAGCTCTTGGACTCCACAACGCATTCTCTCCTACCACTCACTCAGTGAACATTATTAGTATTGGTTTGCTTAAGACTTAGAGCAACTGTTATGAAAACAAGTGTACCTGGAGAGTAAAGTGAGTAACCCAGGAGAGCAGCTCGGACGTAAAAACTATAGCTTTATCAGTGTATCCACGGATGAGTTTGTATATTGCTGTGCCAAGCTTCGTCAAGCGCTCAGCGGTCCAATCCATGCCTTCAATAGAACTAAGCGTTGCATCAGGGACTTGCATGACATTGTCATGAGACACCAACAGCAGGAAGCGCTCTGCACACGTGTTTCACTTGATATCAGACTCTTCATCACAGTACAGTTAATTATTTAGTACTTAGGATGGCCACGAGATAGGAGCGGAAATTATAGTCTCCGTACCCAAGTTTTCCATCATGGTGTCTCCAAGGCCCATGCGCATTTTTTCAAGCACCACAACCCTGAACATAAAAGGAAATAGCCAGTGGTACTGCTAGAAACCATGGAGCTGAGAAAAATTGCTTATTCAGGCAGCATGCTTGCTCAGCTGGCGCTTTTCCTGAATGGTTATCAACCTAAACACGTACAGTGTCACAGCATGTACCTGCCATCCACAAACCCAACAACAAGCGTAAATAAAGTACCCAACATCAAAGCTCTCTAAATAATTCAACCAACCAAAACCCAGAAAAGTTGCAGGCGTCAGTCGCACCATATGTTCTCAGCTTGCAGCCTGTGAATGAACTCAGCCCCTTCCCGGACAATGTACGGTATTGTCAGGACACCGAACACTCCGATGACAAGTGCAATGGTCACAAAATATCCTATGACCAATAACTTTCTTCTAAGACTCCGGCGCCGAATGAGTTTTGATAGAGTTCCATTTTCCTCCACCCACTCGCTGTAGCTCCTACCAATAAAAGTGAGGATGAACGTCCCCATAAATATCTACAAAATTTTTCAAACCCTTGAGCAGATGAAAGTTAACGAGGTTAACGAGGTTTCTTGTGCGCAGGTTGTAAAACATTTGTAACCAAACAGCGATGCTTTAGCTAATTCGCCACTGTTCAAAAAATGCTTGGTATACCAACCTGGCGATATTATACACGTCAAATAAATTCATACTGCAGCCAACTGCACAATATCGTCATTCCTAATTGACCAAGCACTCGATTGCGTTCATTTTCATGTGTGAACCACTAACGATGCTCTGGAGAACGAAGCATTCACCGCGCAATTTCGTATTCCTTGGTACAACACTATCAATTACACACAAAAAAAATTTTTTTTTGATCAACAAAGTTCAGTTTTTTGGCATACTTCGTGCTTCTCGTCGATGGATTATTCCCTTAAGGATTCATTACATAGCAATGCATCCTAGCGAGCGATGTTTCATTTCACAACTGGAGAAGCGCGGACACACCCCAAAAAAAGCGGAGAGCTGCAGCGCGACCAATGTTACAACCAACCAAACTGCTGTTCGCTGCCATGGAAGCGCGCGCAGGTTTCTAATAAAGAATGAAGCCTCGTCTTCAGAGTGTGTAGCTTCCTCAGACGCTGATACTCTTGGTGTGAGCGAAGGTTTTAATTTGAAGTCACGGAATCTCACAAGACCTGGTCCAAATGCACCACCCTGGTGAAGCTCATGACACGTTAGCTCCCGAGCTCTCTGTCCGTGGACTGTCGCACGATTCAACACTACCCGACGCGAAAATCTTGCAGTCAGACATGCATTTTTGCTACAAATTGTCCTCATCGCAGGGTTTGCATCACCAGAACAAGTACATCAACTTGGCATGGTGCCAGACACAATAGCGCCGCAAATAGCGCACCCACCAGTCAACAGCCAGGATCTGATTGCTTCTCGCAGCTACTTCACGTCACATATTGTTTAACAAGCCCACTCCCAGCTTCCGGGCCTAGTGAAGTAGCCTTGTAAATGGCAATGAGTACAAGTCAATGCATGTCAGCGCGTACAAGCACGTGATGTTGAATCAAATGCGGTCTGACGCAAGTTCAGTCGCCTTGAACATTCCCTGGTTTTTAATGGCGAGGAATGCAGTGGCATGATATCATTGAGTCAACATGTTGTATCTTCACGGATAAATGCGCCCAAGCTTCACTTTCTCGTCAGTTACCCGTCACCTCAATTGACAACGACTCGCATGAATAAAAACTCGGTAGAGAGGCATACTTAGAAACCGTATAATCTGGAGCATTTTGCGAAGCCAGCGGGTGCAATACCTTGCTCACCTAGTCAAACTGGCTCGGTCAATGCTCTAGCCAGCAATGTGTAACTGTGAACACTTAGAGTTATCACTGAGGCAAGTAAACCTGAATCTAGATGCAGCAATCGAGATTCAAGGCAGGCATTTTCATTGCAAACATACGTGGGGTGGCTCAAAGGCCTCCACAGTGTAGAATTCTCTAAAGAGTTGTACATATGATACAACACAATTGATAGTAGTTCTTGGAAACTGATAGAAGACACTTCTGGTATCCTTTCCAGCGAACTTGCACAGATCTAAAGCCAAGCTTTCTGTTGCGGCAGCTCTACTGCATTCAGTTGGCCAGGTAGAAAACTTTTCAGAGAGAAAATGTGAGGCAGCGCGAACCTCACTGTAGAGGAAGGGCAAACTTGCTGAGAGGGCATCAGAATGCACGTCGTGGCCAACTGACCATCTCATGGCACGGGTGCTCTTGGGTTTCCTCTCACAAGAAAAACTTAGATTCACTTGAAAGCTGGCACTCACAATAATTTAATTGAATGGCTTGGATTCCCTTTATAAGCTGATCGCTACATGCATGGTTACAATTTTGTTGTTGCCTAGGATTTGGGAAGTCATGTTTTGTAAATTGAGCAAGTAATTGCAGCATCCAAAGGCCTGGAGGCATGGCCCTGTAACTATCTGGTTCTGATAATACTGAAGAGATGAAGATTTCTGATCCAAATTTTCTTTGTTGATATTTAGCTTGTGTAAAACAGAAATTTGCTGCTATCCAGACAACATTGTGAAGGAATTCTGGATGTTTAGCCCTTGTTTTTCAAGCTGTACCGAGTGTGACAAGGTCGTTGGTATGACATAGCTATGCATGAGCAAACAAGGGAAGTATACAAGCAGCAGATTGTTATGCTCTGGGATAGAGCTCAAGAACATCGGCATTGGCTAACATTCCATCCTGAATCTAGGCTACATTATATGATGTTGTCCTCTTATTGATGAGAAATACTTGCCCTGCTTGAAATTTGTTGCTGGCTTACAAAGCAGGACAATTAGCCAAATGGCTACTACAAATACCGCCATGCTAAGGATATCAGGGTGAGGATTGAATGAAAAGATTGTTTCTCTTTTACAAGAAGCCTCAAAACTTCTGTGGTATCCCAGTAAGCAAGACATGAAATTTGTGACTTGTTTGTGATTGCTACGTTGCTTAAGAAACAGAAGAATGTTTGATAACAGTGAAACTTTAACCTGCAAGCTCACAGCTTCTCAGAGCATGGTACAAGAGTGATACAAGCATAGCATAGTAGACTGATTGATCCCAATCCCTCACATAAATTGATCCAGTTTTTCCTTCATAAGGCTTATGCATGAGCACCCTCATGATGATTGACCACGAATATATCCTGACGACTCTGTCCTGTTAGAGTAGCTTATAAAAGCAATTTCTGAAACTGTATTTCTATGAGATGTGATCCTTGCAATCAAATGTATGTCGAATTCCTCAAATTTACCATCATGGACTAGTGGCTCCCAATAAGGTATGTAAACTGCCACGAGCACTAAAATACTAGCAGAGCGTGTCCTACAGTGTTCGCCATCGGGTTTGAAGTACTACCGCCGGTGGTGGTGTTTGTGTAACTTGGTTCGAACTTAAAGCTACCTTCAGCTCAATGAAGTACACATGCAATTGTACAGCGTTCTGACATACTCAGGCAATCTCTGAAGCTCAATCCCAGTACCCACCGATAGCTTAACTGCGTACTGAATGTAAACATGTTGCGAACGTTATGCAGATGTATAAATGTATTCCATGGAATGTTGTTTAGCCGATATTCAAGTTGAGGTACTTGAGTGAGAGTATACGCATGACGTGAGAGTGCCTTTTCTCTTCACTTGAATGCCCAGAAAGATGGTGTGGAACAGAGCAGCAAAAAGAAAAGTGAATGAATCTCGGCAGCTATCACGATGCTTAATGTTAGCCTAGAAGCTCTCAACGTTCTTTCTAGCGTGCGCCACTTGAACACTAGCAGGATAACACGCAGATGGTACACTTCTGATTCGATGTTTACTTTTGATTACCTTCTCACTGATTAACTTCGAGCTGGATGCTGCGCATGGAGTGATCTGAAGCTACGTGTTACAATGCTATGCCACCCATCCACTGACACAAGTGAAATGTCACATGTAATGAGCACCTGTACATCACATGTTTGATATGCTCGCTATTTTTCCGTCGATCTTGATGTCGTGTACAATTGAACCAATTAAAATCCAAGGTATCACGATGGGGTGTGTGTGTGTGCGTGTGTGAGTAAGAATATTCAACGGCGTCGAACATTCTTACGTCAAAAGTCTGATCCAAGTCACGAGAGAAGAGCCATCGTATTTTACACCCCATGGCTGCTTATTGCAGAAAGGTTTCCTAGTTCAGAACACGCGAGACAAAATCTTGTTTCCTGGTTACGCCCGACAGGTTTCATTATATCTGGCTGACATATCTAAATGGCTCAGAACTCAGCCCTTGCACGCAATCTACCTGCTTTAGACTGGAGATCAAATTTGAATATTCCTGATCGTGACCAGCGCGTGCAGACTGCGGTACGTGGCAGCCAATGTAGAACGAGTTTAGTACAGCTTCAACGCTAACCATCCAACAACACGTTGCACAGGACGTTACTAACACAGAGAAAGATGTTGAGTTTGAAGATTATCATTTTTCACGGGATCTACTCGCCGGTATTTATGAGAAAGGATTCGAGCGTCCGTCTCCAATCCAGGAGGCTGCTATCCCCTTCGCAGTGGTTCAGAGAGATATTCTAGCAAGAGCTAAGAATGGCACAGGAAAAACTGCAGCTTTTTGCATACCAATTCTGGAAATGGTCTCAGCCAACAAGCCGTACATCCAAGGTACTTTCGTAACACCAACCTGACTTGCTTTTGTCATGTAAGAGGTAATGTACATTACTTCGTACATTGTTGGTTAGAATCGCGCTTAGATCAAGTGCTATCAGTTAGCCGGAGTGTTCATTCTTCAATTTTCTTCATCGATACTTTATGGTATTGTGCAGCCTTGATTCTTGTGCCCACCAGAGAGCTGGCGCTGCAAACTGCGCATGTTCTGAAGGATCTGGGCAAATTCCTAAATCTACAAATTATGACTTCAACAGGAGGCACGGATCTAAAAGAAGACGTAATGAGACTGTCCAAAACAGTTCATATCATAGTGGCTACCCCTGGGAGAATTAATGATCTGGGGTCCAAAGGTGTTGCAAAATTAGACCAATGCATGCACCTAGTTCTAGATGAGGTGTGTATGCTTGGCATCAAGCCTGGGGCTACAAGTTGCTTGTGTGTTGTAACCTTGGTGGCAAATGCAGGCTGACAAGCTGTTGTCACCAGAATTCAGAAGAACCCTGGATAACTTAATATCGTTGTGCAATCCAGCACGTCAGATTATGCTTTTCAGTGCAACATTCCCTGTGACTGTTAAAGAATTCAGGGACAGGTACCTGCGAAATCCCAAGATCATAAATCTAATGGAAGAGCTGACACTAAGAGGGGTCACTCAGTACTATGCTTATGTGGAGGAGAAACAAAAAGTGTGGTTCCTTTGAAGTGCTGAATCAGTCTCATCAGTATGTATCCGCTGCCCTAGAGCAATCATTACCTGCTCTAATTCCAAAATGTCCTCTTGCAGGTTCACTGTTTGAACACACTCTTCTCCAAGCTCAATATAAATCAGAGTATTATTTTCTGTAACAGTGTCAATCGTGTTGAGCTGTTAGCCAAAAGAATTGTGGAGCTTGGCTATTCATGCTTTTACATACATGCCAAAATGCCACAGGTACGTGCTGCTGCCACTTGAAATGTTTGTTTCTTGTTAATTCGTTCTCTCGACATGAACTGAATGATCAGCCTGTTGGTAATTTTGCAGTTGAAAAAACGGTTTATTTTTTGCAGGCTCATCGAAACAGGGTGTTCCATGACTTCCGAAATGGCACAGTTCGCAATCTTGTGTCCAGTGATTTATTCACGAGAGGAATAGACATCCAATCTATCAATGTTGTTATCAATTTTGACTTTCCAAAGAATGCAGAGACGTATCTGCACAGAGTAGGGCGATCAGGCCGATATGGTCACCTGGGACTTGCTGTTAATCTCCTCACTCACTCTGATCGGCAGGCGCTGTTCCAAATTGAACGAGAATTGTGTACTGAAATTCGGCCGATACCTGCAGAAGTGGACCGCTCACTCTACTGCAGATAATTTCTACTTCGTGATGGGTGTGGTGTCTAGCATCATCATCATTCTGTTGCCAGAATATGGTCTTGAAATTAAGTTGAATTTTTTTATGTAGGTAACTATTACAAAAGCATATGCCAAGTTGTCATGCCTCTGGTGGCTCAGGCCTTGCAGTGTTGCGATATTCTGTTTCCTATCATGGGTGCTTCAAGCATGCCAGCTTGCCCTTGCGAGTGACCAATGAAAGATTGTGGTCAGCTGCCTAGAATTCTGTTTGCTTGTGGCTGTCTCTAGTGAACTCTAAGTAGCCGATTGCAGTGTCTGGGCATGCAATAATGTCACACTTGTTGTATCACCGTGGGAGGTCGAGTTCAAATCATTCTCATGATGTTTCCGCGGATGGCTGAGTTCGGGCAATGAGGATATGAACTACGTTCAGAAGTCCGAATTCGAGAGCTGGAGGGGGAGTGGTATGTGATTAGCATTTTGGTGCGCATTAGCCAGACAGATGAGTGTGTACATGTCACCTTCTTTGTCCAGTGTGATTATAATCTCAAGTATGTGGGCTCTCAGAAGAAGACTTTCTTACTTGGTCACTTTTTTGTACTGAATGGGCGTAGCTGTTCTTTGCATCATGCTTTTCAGCCTGGGATGTGTGGCTGATAATGAAGAAACAAGCTCACAGGATAAGGTTGCTTAGTCTGTCTATGAGTGAAGTGTTTGTGGGGGTGCTCGCTGCTTCTGTTTCTTTTGTTGTAGTGTGGCACCGTGACTGTGCGGTTGTTTTGCTGAATTGTGATGATTTGTGTTGGGTTGATGTTGTGTTTGAAGGTGTTTTATGACACCGTGAGGAGAGTGCACACATGCGATGGGCACTACGGTATTCTGGGCAACTGTCTGGAGAATTTAAGTGCTGGGTATGCAGCCAAGCTTTCTCTGCTGTTTAATTTACAAAGCTTGATTGCTTTTTAGTTTCCACATTGCAGCTCAGTCTATAGGTTTTTGAGTATGCAATGTGGGTTGAGTACTTGCTCGCCAACGCGACACTTCCATGTTTGAAACTAAGTTTGATATCCTGATCTACCTTGTGTCATGGATGGGCATGTTCAAGTAGGTTCGAGGGTGATTTAGAGAGTGGAAATTCGTTGATTCAAGAGGCATTGTGTGATATGGCAGCATGTCAAGCCTGTTTCGATTATATGTCAAGGATGGGAAGAATCTTTCTATCTGTTGTGTTCTTGGAGATTTCTCATGAAGTGACCCTCAGATCTGTAGGTATGAGGATGTTTTGGATGAGAAATGCTGCTAGGTTTCCGTGTCCAGTGATTAGCCGTGAGAATATCTTCTGGGAGCAATGCAGGGTTCTTACTGAACGGATACAAATCGGGTGCCCAACATAGTATTTGTCATGTTGCTGGCGGAGATCTTGAGTGCACTCTTACTAGTGCCAAGACGGGGAATATAAATCATTTGGACGAAGGTTGGTGGTCAATTTGGGTGATAATGTCAGAGTCAGGTAGGGTTGACAAGTGGTGGGAAACTGGACTTGAAGGTCAACAATACTGCAGAGGGGAGGGTTGAAGTTGTTTTTTATTTTTAAATGCATAAGTGTGAAGCGGCCTGTGTTATTTGCTGGAAGGATATTAACATTTACTTGTGTCCACAACCACCTAGGCAGGAACAAATCTGCTCGTTAGAAGGTGGTGTTCAAGTCTAGCAAGACTCATCTGTCGGTTGCTGGTATCCTATGTAACATCGTTCTACTTGTTCTACTTACTACGCAGGACTTATGTGCACATGTGTGACTAGCTTATATTGAAAATCATCACACACAAACAATCCATATTCATCCTCTGGTAACAGTTGGTTCCAAGATCGGTGCTTCTACGATTGTTCACCATTCTGGTTTACGATGTGTTCCTTTGGGGTTGTGCATTGTTTATCTGTAATTGGAACACCGTTTCGTTTTGGTTAGCAGGAAGGTGTAGTGGTTAAATCGTTAGACCTTCTCGGTTACTAATGTGTGAGTAAAAATTACGTTTTTACATGTTGAAAGAATCAAGACTAGAAGTTGAGAATAATGAGCTGCTAAGATTGGAGAAGGAACTTCTTCTCCAACCTCGATAGACTAGATTATCAAGGACTACATTATCTACAAGTTGTAAGTGGGAGTCCTCTAGTAGTGCAAAACACAAGAACATGCATGTCAAACACTTCCGCCCAGCATGTAAGAATGTATATTCCTGTATTTTCACCAGATAATCAATTGGTTCAAAGGAGCTTTAAAGGAGTGAACCTCATATCTCACATATCCCTTCAATTATATAATGTGTGACTGCCTGCATGTGATTGATACGAGTAAGAAAAGCTGTAGATGATTGCAGTTACAGAATTTCTAACATAAGATTGTACGCCTAAAATGATGACGTGTTTGGGGTAAGGTGCCAATTCTATTGCTTCTTGTACTTATAAGATGACAAAATTCTTGTGAACAAGGAATCCCTCACAAACAAATTTTGAATACCTTCACCAAATTCTGAGGTGAAAATGCTATGTACAGCTCGAGTGCTAAGCCTAAATTAGAGGTAGTGAACCGTACTGGTTGGCATTGTCAAGGTAGGTACTAAAATCCCTCAATCTTGAAAGATAAATGATCGAGCTTCATCAACGAACTTCAAATCAATTTTTTTCCAGTTGTCACGCATACAGTCAGCATTTGCATAAGTTGCCTGCTCTTATTTCTGATACATGACATGAGCTTGGTATATTCCTCCTCGCATACTTGTTTAGTACATACGTTCGTTTTCATAATGTTGACATCTTTTGCAAGAGGTTGTGATTAGTTACAGTTTCTGATGTATATAAGCGTGAACTACCATCCCCTAACACTTGTTCATTGGTCCCCAGGCAAATGTTCAGCACATGTTGGCATGATTGTTCAGAAGTGAGTCTGACTTCGCATGTGCCAATCCTAGTTGATCATATTTGACCACGTAGCAGCAAGGATGAGCTGCATTTACCATTACCATCGTTATGCAGTCCATCCGGTGAAGTAGTGTGTTAGTTACTCTAAAGCACGTTGAGGATGTGTACTCTTGCGACAGCGTGTACGACGCATGAACGGGTGACAGCTTAGCTTAGTTTCTCCACCTGTGTTACTATAGGGCTCAGATTGTACTGTACATGCAGCCTCGACAAGCAGCTCCAGTGGTGTGGGAATAAATGCAGGGTTAGCTTTGGAGTATGTCACTGGTTGAGGATCCGGCTGCAGATCAAGTTCAGGCTGCAATATTTCATCTTTGGAAGGGAGCCTCAGAACTGTCCAGTCAGCACATGCAACCTTTTCAGGTAGTAGTCCCCTAGAAATCCCATGCCTAGAGTGCAAGGTGTGTGCTTGAGATATGCTTGGTATGGGGTCAGGTAGATCAGTATTGTGAAGAGCAGCTTCAGAAGGGCACCGCTTGCGCCCTCTATGGTTGAATCCCAGAACTTCCTCAGCTGAAGTATCACATACAACTTCTGCTTTTGACAAGCATTCTGAAGGCTGTATGCTCAGATACTGGTCACACATTGATTGAAAAGAGTCCAAGGGCCTTTGTTTGATTTTTCCCAAGTCACACAGACTTGATTGTGTGCTACCTGCTATTCTCATCGATGAAGACAGCAACTCTATAGGAGAGGGCTTGAAGGGGTAAAATGCTGGACTTGGCATCCTTGTTGGCCCAAAAGGCCTGGCTGGAAAACTCAGAGGCACTCGATACCTGGGGATCTTCATGCACTGAGGGCATCCACAATGAGTGCAGTTCTTACTCAGCCATGGTAGATTCTGTGAGGCATAGTCCAGCATGTGAGATACATGAAATGGAGGCCAGGAGTCTGGTTTTCTCCGAGCTCGATCTATGGGAGGGAATTGAAATGTGGGTTGCGCAGGTAAAACAGATGCAAAATCTTCGGGGTGGCTTTCAGTTGCAGGTTTCCAAGTTGAATCAAAGTTTCTGCTGCAGTAGATGCTTTGGTTCCATGATGTTTGATTGAAGTCAGAAAGGTTTGCCATTGGCAAGATCATCTTGGGTTTTGATGCTTGATTACTTTCCGCATCATGGACAAATGAGGTGGGTTGCATGAGTTGATCAAAGTTTCTGCGAGAAGTTATAAAAGGCACGTTTGCATTGTGACCAACTGGTGCTGAATTTACTGAGGGATGCATTGCCCTAGTATAAATGCTCCTGGGAATTCTCAGTGGAAACACAGGTCTTTGTGGGTGTTGTCATTTTGCTTGGATTTCACCAGTGGAACAGGTAAATGTCAGTCCCAGATGCTACCTGCACAGAGTCTGAACTTTGACATCACTGGGAACTCCTCATGTCAGACAATGCCAGGAATGTGAATTGCAAATGACCTAGTACTTCCGTACTTTGCCTACTGTAAACATGACAAGCAGTCAAGCTTTCCAGCTTCTCTCTAGTAAAAGCAACATTCGTCTGTTCAGCATTTGTGAGTAGCTATAATTTTGGAGGTGTGCACAGTGTAATTACGAAGGCTGAATCCCGTATTCTACATAAGCAACATCAATGTATGAAGTGATTATCCTTCGGAAGCAAGTGTTCTGAATCATTCCAGCAGTTTCACGCAGTCCCCACTTTCTACACCCATTCCCTTCATAGACTTGTCAAGTTCAATTTCCTGCTCTGAAACACGTGCAACCATCTCACGCTTCAATCTGCGCTGTGCCACGTGCTTGGGTGTCGCATCCCTCCAGGTAGCACGCGTTGAAAGCGGGGGTACACGCACTCATTCTCCAACAATAAGTCCTAAGTGTTGAAAAGGAAATGCGTGTTTAGATATAAAATGGACTTAGATGATGTTGATAGAACATTGTAAGCCTCGTTCAGCCAACTCTGCAAACGTACTCTTTCAAACATAGTTGCCCATCAAAAATAAATAAGATGTGCCGTGTGGAAGACGAAATTGAACCTTCAGATTCCACATTAGGACAGAAATTGGAGACACCTTTTGCTGACCCGAAAAACCAGTCGTCAAATATACTTCTGAGCGACTTCGACACGAGTGCCTCGTCTTCACCATTGACGACGTTAACTAAGCTTAAGAGTCACTTGTATGTTGGGTGTATCTGAGTTACTTTGTGGAGCTCCATAGACGACTCTGCATTTACAATGTTGCGATCATCTGTTTCTATTTGACCTTGACGAAGCGCATCCTTCGCCCACCAAAACAACTAAAAAACATCACATGCGTACACCCCCACCTTCCATCATGTACACCACATAATTTTAGAGACCCATCATAAAGATCGTTTGAAATTTTAGTTTCTAGACAACTCGCTCTCTTATTAAAGACCAACGAAATCTAGGTTTTTCATTCCAGTTGTAAGGTAGGTGGAGGCCAACGATTTAGACATATTTGAATCATTCGCCATGTGTTGTGGAATCAATTGAGATTGCGTTTTGTGGAATAAACCGCTTTAACGCGGGGAACATGAATGTTGAGGCGAGTTCTATCTGGATAAAGAAGGTGGCCACGGAGACCAAACTAGAAACGTACAGTTAATTCATCCCTCTCAGATATCCATCATGTCGGGCCGTTACGTATTTCACATTTTCGGCACGTAAACAGTGAAGTATTCGGTTGATTTTCCAGTCCATCTGTACCCACAGGCTGTACTCCATTACTGACTATGAACGTTGAAAACAATTTATACTCCACGTATCGAATTCAACTTGTTGCGCAATGATTTCACCATCACATGATGATTCCTCTTGTCAACCTCCACCAACTCTAGTGACGAAGAGTGAAGAAGCCGAAGTGAAGACTGGAGAAACTGCTGGTGGCAGTCGACACGGTTAATACGTTCCTCAAGTGCTCTGTGCTGCACAACGAGTATTAAAACGTGCACCACAAGTTTGTTTCCAACCCACACATTTTTTACTGCAGATCAAAGTCTGTTACAAAGTCTGTAATCATCAAACTTGCTTTCACACGGTTAATCAAATAAGAATTATACAACAACTAGGAGAATGCAGCCATATTTGCCGTACTTGTCTTAGAAGTGCTACGAACTGCTCCAGAAATACGTATAGATGCCTTTCATTTGAGGAAATTTAGACCCCTTCTAAAAGAATTCACATCTCGAATGTTGGAGATACCTCTGGAAATTTTTTAACCAAGCGTTCGTCTAGTACACTGAATCTGCCATGTTTCGATTCACAAAGTACAACAGAGTAATTCTCCTTGTCACTCCGTCGCGCATAGCGCTTGCTCTTTGGCTCACGCCCTGCTGTTGAGCGTGCGGCTGTACTTTGTATTTTGTGACTCACTCACTAGATTTACCATTGTTACGTTTACATCGAGTGTATAATTGATATTCACAATCAAGACAAATCATCAGTTATTTTACAAGCTTAGCTCGCATGATTTTCGATTGAACTGCGATGTACGGTTTGTAAGGCTTGAGCGTGACTTGGTACAAAGAAGAGATTCTGATTGTATCTACTTGTAGAGCTTGATTTCCTTGAGGTTCTTTTGTAAGCCTTGCAAGATGTTGCAGCCGTGGTGTATAGCATGGAAAACGTCGAAGGTGGTAGCATTAAAGCAAGCGTTGCTTATTCCAAGTTGGTTGCCCCCTCAAGGCATACATGTCCCCTCAAGGCATACAAACCTACACTGAGGTGAGTTCAACCAAGACACGACGATGTCTACTGACAACCAATGCCACTCCTTTGTAATCTGAATCTTGAAAGGAAAGAAAGAGGAGGGAATACCGGATTCTGTGGGGCAAGCTAATGTACAATCTTTTGCACGTGTATCTACAACACTGCTTGTTTGTTATAGTTTGGTTTCTGAAGAAGAAAGAACTTTTCAGTCTTGGTGAACTGGAAATCTATGTCAGGTCTTGTCGTAAATGGCATGTGAGATACCGTGAATGCTAGCAAATCAGAGTCCCTGGCTGAAATAATTTCCAGATTCAAAGAGAAGATAGTAAAGAGATCTTCAACTGATTGAGGACCTTATGGACTCGAAATTATTGCAATGCTGGATGCCTTGTCTTGACATTTTGGTTAGTAATGCTGTTCTCAGGGTTCACTCCAGTGACTAACACAGCACCTTGGCTACTATTTCAGCCTGATAGAAGATAGTGGTTCCCTGGATAGCTGCAATCCACCCCGGTGACTTGACCAGATCATGTGATACACACAGGCTCTTATGGCTTTGACAGGTGGCAAACATGACATGGCAACTTTAATCAGTTCCAGGGATTGACTTTGCATAAAATCACCAGAAAATAAGCACTTGCTGGCTAACGCACGTTTTTGAAACCTGCCAAATAAGAGTCCGGACTCCTGGTCCTG
>JAULKQ010003614.1:0-15887 GCA_032356285.1 Smithsoniella earleae
TGATATTCCAGTGTGTGCAATTTGTGGAATGAAGATCTTATTGCTTGTAAAAAATATCATGGAAAGAAGATTGGAACAGTGGTGTGGTTATGTAAAGTGTGGAAGTTGAGAATTGATTTGGTTGTGCGAGAAACTGGCTTGATAATTCACTGTGCATAAGTAGTTTTCTCGAACCAAGTATTTACTTGTGCCCTCAACCATGCTTATTCTGATTGGGTAAATTCGGTAATGGACATTCAGGATCATTTCTAATTAATGCAACTGCAACGACTGGCTGATGTGAAATACTTGTCAAGCTGAAATTTATTTATTCAGTCACAAACTCATAACCCTGCGAACAAAGTCAATACGTGGATGATAATTTGTTGTTTGACAAACACCAAAACTGTCGATTTACCCGTGCGAATACGAGAGATGGTTGTCACACTCCTCAAACTCGAATCGTGAATAACGCAAGCCCTGAAGTGCACTGTCATAGGTGTCAAGTTCAAGTTGATGAAATGGGACAACCAGGCCTGTATTAAGTTGTGACAACCGTAAACCCCGAAATGTTATTGTTCTCGTGTGAAAGGCTTGAAACATCGTAACTAGAGATTATGAAGGATGACTTGTCCGTTACGTAGATCATCAATTTGTGATCTGTTTGGAGGGGAAGTGCTTTGGATCATCATTCTATATGATCGGTGTCGATAAACCATGATGTTGAGCTCTGAAAATTTCGTTTGCGAACACTTATGGCAACGATTGCAAGCCTAAGGAGTAATACGGTGCAAATGAGAGCTCATAAAAAAGATGTTGACGAAAGTAGCTAGGGCAATCGAAACTTGACAGAGAGTGAACATATGACTGATGTGGCTATAGAGTACTTGGGAAACTTATAGTTTTCCATCAGGATTTGAGCACCTGAATTTGGTGACACATTGTAGCCTTGGTAGGGCAATTTGTGTTGGAGCTGTCCCAGCTGATCTGCACAGGAACCCCCGTTTAGCATGTACTCGAGAGTTTTGTAATTAGGTTGCAAGAACCTTGGGCCACTCCTTAAGCAGGAGCTCGAATCCTTACTATCTAGAAGATTAGCTACGAGAGTACATTTCTGTACATGTGTCAACATACCATTATAACTTAAGCTCTATGAGATGACTTACAACCTCTTATTTTCCTGTTCAGGTCTCTACCTGCCTACTTGTCAATGTAACAACAGAGTTTGGTAGTTAGGTGCAGGAGAGTAGGTAGTATTCTGTCGCGGCTTTCATCCCCGCCATACTGAGACACAACACCATTACAGTCACCCTAAGACACATCATAATGTAGCACCAAGTAATCGCATATTTGCAGAGAAGAAAACTGACGTGTTGGTGTATGTAGCAAACTTCACGCTCCAATTGACTGAAGATCATGTGCAGGCCAACCCCTGCGAGTCAGAGAAGGCATCCCTACATTCAAAGGACGCTCAACAATTATTCGACCGGATAGGAGCTATCAAGCCTGAGAGATACTAAAGTAACAAGTAGACACAGAATAAAACAAGGCCTATCGCTGCGGGAGCGCTGCTGCTAGCACCACTCCGGAGATTATCATCAGTTGCCAAGTCAACACCTCTATCTTCTGGCAAAGCGGAAAATTCTACACTTGACGTACTAGCTGCGCCGGCAGGTGCGGGACCAGCGTCAGAGGTCGGAAAGCTCGTGGTAGTAGTAACGTCAACGGGGCTAACAGCCTCCCCTTCGTCAACAGGAAGCTTAACCTTGTACTCAAAACTCATTCGCTCCATGTCCACAGCGTTGAGTAAGTCCGGCATTCTTGCAGCTTCGCACTCAACCTGCACGAGAGCGCCTGAGGATGACCAGCAGCAACAAAGATGAAAGCTTGTACCTGAAGCAAGCAATACCGGGGATGCCTGTGTGATGGCTCGCTGTCATCGATAAAGAAACATCGGTAAAAACATCAGCCAATGGGTAACGCAGCGCTCCTTCTATAGAAGAGTATTATTGCCACAACCCGTGCACGTGAATCTATCGAACTTTAACATCTTTGCATATTAAATCGCTATTAACGTGGCAATTGTACTTCTCAAGGATATTTCCCAAGCGCTGCTGGAATACCGGGCGCACATGATGAAGCGCCCATCACGCGCTGAGCAGTGACACTCAGGCATGGTCGGACAGCAAGTCACTAGGTAATCGCGCGGTGGTGCAAGCAAGCGATTTAGCGTTCTTTAAGTAATACTGGGAATTGAAAAACAGCTGTAGGTGCGAGTAACCCTGTAACCAGCAGCAAAATTGCGACGGCAAGCAAGCAATCGGTACCGGAGTAGCACCATTGGTGCTACGAGCGTTGAATTTCGTAGATCATAGAGGCGCTGCACGTCCTAGAGGAGGAGGAAACTCTTGGCTGCATCACCACAGAACAGAGCTCGATTGTCATTCTCAACACCAATGTTTCAGAACACAGGTGACAGCTCCGTGCCCAGCAGCAAGCACATTTGGATATGGTACTGTTCAGCTGCACGGATTTGCAGCGGATGCTGTAACAAATTAGCAGTGTAACAACCGGCAGTTACAACTGTAGTACTTCCCAGACACCAGAGAGCTGCCTGTCTCCAAGGCTGCTGCACATATGGTAGGGTGGAGGCAAGGCCTTGCGCAATTCTTGAGCTGACAAAATCCTGCTCAGCTAAAGTGACACCACATTGCATTTTCAATCACTACAATTCACAGCAGAACGCATGAGCCTATACTCGACGCTTTGTCCACACGAGTCAAGTTTAACTGCGCTGGCGTCACCCTATACAGTGGATATTCCATCAAATCATCACAAGTATCTCTAAGAACCTCGAATTGTGGTCATACGAACTAAATAGACACAAATATTGACATATTTGAACAGTAACACCTGAATTTGGGGCACCGTACTACCTTGCAGATATTCTGACAACCACCTCAATTTCGAGACTCTCAGCGCTTTGGGATATTGATGACTTGTGCTGCGGATAAGTGCAAACAAGACGAACCACATGCGCCGCAGCGTCAGAGTTACTTTTGGAACGAATCCAGGACCATTTGACGCCTGGGCGAGCAATCCAGAATGAATTACGGCTGGGCCGCAGAGCAGGGCTGAGTATCTAAAGAAGGATTCCACATGCATCATCCCTTGCGAAGCAAAACACCTTTTCATTCTTGGTATCTCAACCCAGGCCTCTCTGAAAGACAATCACATATATAGGTACGTTGGGTTAAAGCGAGTCGAAACACCCATGCAGTTTGATCTTGTAATCCACTGTCGCTTCTGGCGACTAAGGTAAATGTAAACAAGCAGTCTGTGCACACAACTTGCTGGCCCTCCAGTACAGAGGAGCTGGATCTGACCCAATCCATGCCCAGGCCTCACACATCATCTAAGCTCAAGACGCTTGTTGTTTTGGAAGCCTGCTGCTAACCCGATACGAATGCAGTTGCAAGTACCCCATATGGATAAAGGGAGTACCCCAACATAATACTGGAGTATGTGATATTGAGGTCAGATCATAAGTTTCTGCAAGAGTGTTTGCCAGGGGCCAGGCCTCTGCGTCTAATTTGGGTTTAAACGCGAGCGCAAGAACGAAACTGAATTACCAGCAACGGAGTTCGAATCATTCGGCCTGGCTGCGAATCAAGAGTGTCAAGATACGAGCTCTTCACGTCAGATACTGTAAGAATACTTAAGATCGTTAGGAGTCCGATCTGTGCAACCTCCATGGCGCGTCTAAAAATAAGTTGTACCGGATAACTAGTGGGTTATAACACAAAGTATGTTCTCAGCCAACTTGCTTCCTATTCTTCAACAGTTTTCAGTGCCAGCTTGTGAGCTCAGGCCTTTGTAGGCATCAGATCTCGCCGAATGCCCAGAGTGTCATGATTCCTGCTCAAGCCACCACAACGCCCTGTAGTGAGGCTAAGTCCACAGTTATGTGACACATGGCGTACTCGTGTGTATGGGATCCTGGTGCTCATCAGCCAGGAAGGGTCACACGCAGGCTGACGTTTGAGTCGCATCGAGCCTGCCATGAATTTCGTCCCTGATGGATGCATCGAAAACACTTACATTTCTCACTAGCTGCAGTCTTCACACAGGACAAGTGCAACCGAAAGGTGGAGCAGTGTGGGCAGGCAGTGGGCGAGAAGTGATTAAACAGGATGATGCTGAGCACACCTGGCTGGTGAAGGAGGAGCAATTCTGGTGAATTGACGTGATAGGTGGGACTGCGTTCTGAAGCGGGGCTGCTGATACGTTGAAAGCAGACGCCAGTGCACCAGCACAGGCGTTGGAAGTCGGCATCGCGCTGCCAAATTGGTTGAAACAGTCGGGGGCCTGGCTGAAAGGAGGGGTGCACAGCCTTCGTGCACTGGAAATAGTCCTGTGAGCACCAGACAGGAGTGAGCAACATTAGGACGGTACCCAAAAACAGGCAAATTTCTTGTTAAGAGTGTGCACGAGGTCACTTAAGAGTAGTACACTATATAACCGACATTGTAGGATCTCAGACAATTACATCCGAAAGGGTTTGTCGCTTTTCCAGCACAAACAACTCCGTCAGAGCACTGTACGAAACCATAGTGTAGGCAAACCTCTGCCATTAGGCAGTGTCACACACAATTATTGCCTTCAGTGCCTTTCTTCACACATCAAGCAACAGATTCATGAGATGCCCGCTACAGGCTCGAGACGGGACAGTTAAAGCGAGTCGTCTACTTGTAGGTGGTATCAATATTATGGTAGTGCTGCTTTGGTGTTATCATGGGACAATATCCAAGCCTGATATAGTGTTCTCATCCTAGTGTATGCAGTCCACATCCGGACTGAGAACAGCTCATACTGCACAAGCGAGGTGCTTTTACCGGGTGATAGTATTGGACCGCCAGTTTGCTTTCATGCCCCCTCGGTTTTGTTGAAATATGGCTGAAATTGTCATGCAGGTGTCAGTTTGGAGACCAGCCTTACCTGAGGAAGAGGATTCCAGCGTCGCGCGTGTCAGCACAAACTCTTATACGCTCAGTCTCAGCGACAAGGGCTTGATTCAGGAAGAACCGAGGAGTGTAAGTTTCATACAATATGGTTTCCGGGAATGCCATATCTTTTGCTGCACACTGAGTAGATATGAAGTCCTGCATGAGAGCAGGGTCCTGCAAGAACTTTGACAAGACTCTCCATGTGTTCGGTCTAGATGTAAAGATTTCAGACTCGGGAATGACTGTCCCTGCATGACCAACTGTTAATTAGACCTAATGATTTGAAAAAGGGTGTTGAAAGCAACCTTGATGCTTGTGCCCCTGCGGGGGCAATCTAGCTCAGATTTTGTCACCCATGCCGAGAATGTGAACTATGGCTTCACACGCAGAAACAGTACACTCGAATCAACCAGTTAATACAAAGCGCCTTTAAGGGGCATGCGAGCCTACAGCTGAGAACGTAATATCGCAGGCGCACTGTCGTAAGAATGATCCGAGGAGATATGGTGCTACGTTAGTTCTAGGCCTCAACGCAAATAAATAGTAAAAGATGTCTAATTTTGCAGATAACATATAAGAAACCAAGTTGAAGAAGCTGCTGGCCGTACCTTGTGCTTGTGCGGTGAGAGCTCTTTCAGCTTCAATTGCAAGAATTCCGAGGCTTGGCGATGCAGCCCGGATATCCTCCGAAGTGGGACACTCCTGCAAATTTGAGCGATTATTCAGAGCGCCACTCACGTTTAGTGATGGTGAAGGAAATGATAGCTTATACGATACTACTAGTATTGTAGCAGTGGGAACCCGAGAATGATGCAGGCACAACTTGCACAACAAGTGTCAGTATTAAAACATAGCTCTTGGGCTGAAGGTTGTGCTGCGTACCAGAGTCAATTCTTGCGGAATAGGTGAGTTACTGACGGGTGTGAACTGTTCCAACCTTCGGGAAGCATGTGCCCCGTGAAAATTTGCTACCTGGACGCTTTCCAGAATTGAATGAGATTCGGCGTCAGGGATGAATATGATACTTGATAAATAACATTCGCAACGTAGACAAGAACTTTGAAATTAAAGTGAGATGTGTGACACTCGCGTCAGAGCACGCACATCACTGTTGTTCACCATCAAAGGCTGAGAAACTTGCGAAGAATCGAGCCTGAATAACAAGCCCCCTACATTTTGTGTCGGTGTAGAGGCACCAAAATCTTGTGTAGGCGAAGGGGCACCAACATCTTGTGCAGGCACAGAGGCGCCAACCGGTGGTGCAGGCAGGGCATCTGGAGCTGTTGCTGATGGCGCTGAGGAGCTCGTACTTGTAGATCCAGGCGCTGAGGTAGTTTGGGGAGGAGAGTCGAAACCTCCAGAATAAAATATTACCAGCCGGGCTAAGAAGGGACATAACTTGTAAGATACTTCAGATGTTTCGAAATCCGTCAGTACATTCCAGAACTGGAGATTATAAGGATTGGCGATACACTTGTTCGCACATCCTATGACTGAGCATGATCCGGTCCATGAGCACACCTGCAAAGCAAACTTGAACATTGGAATCTTCATTAGCGTTTTTGATTCCGAGACCCCGAGAGGTACCCTGGAAGAGTACAAATCCACCTGTCACGTAGACCTTGGTAAGCTGGGAGTAGTGGACGCTATGCACGCAACGAATAGGAATTCTGAATGTTGAAATTTGAAACTTGAAAGGATTATGTTCAGAAATCGAGGCTGGATACCGCGTCTTCCGCAACCGGTCGTTCCAAAGTACACATTGAGCTGCCAATCGGAACTTGGCACTTGCCAACTACCATTAACAAGTACACAAGTACGATAAGGATATTCAGTATTCTGCCCCACGATCTTGGATATGTCATCCTACACACCGTATCTCTTAACGTTGTGAGTGTAGAGCAGACTTCAACTTAATGAGCACACAGATTCCTGTTGATCATTGAGGTGGCGTAAAATTCTTTTTGGTTGGCTCTGCTTGAGTAACTAACCGCTAGATAAAACAGCAAGAACAAACGGCGAGAACACAACGTGGCAGGGAACGAAGTCCGAACAAATGTATGGTATTCGTCTGTGGTTTAGTTGCTCACAAGTGCAACTGTGACTAATCTGTATGCAAGATACAGTTGTATCTTACTCCATGTTGGTAGCTGAGTTTCAGAGAAGTTTACACCATGTTGCAGCAAGTTACAAGCCTGTGCACTGTCTTGAACCGCGGCGTTCCATGATCAGCGCTGCATGCATGACCACCATAACGTACCGCTTGTTTTGTATTCCTTTAACAAGAACAATGTTTGGTGAGAATGGCTCGGAATAAGTGACATTGACATATTATTATTAGGATAGGTTTGATAGCGGGGCGAGCTGATTCAATGTACGTGTTGTGAATGAGATAAAAAGCGCCAAACCAATTTGGTTTGATTTTTGAAGTATCTGGCCTTGTCGAATGTATTGTAATCTTGAGTGAATCTTAAACGGGTTCAACAGAAAGCTATACACAACGATGCGTACCGTATTTTGTGCTGTACCGTCACACCTGTCCAAGCGATTCACTGTGGAGATTGTGGCCTTACCATTGATCCCGTGCTAGGTACGAGAATAAATCCTGAGACGGGCGTAGATTGGCTTTCGAATTCCATGCTGATGATTCCGTCGCAACAAACACCCACTGAATTCTTTGTCTGAAACCATTGCAATCACAGTTTTCTTCACATCTGCGGAGACTTGATAGTGCATGGAGAACAATTTCAACTCTAAATGAAGCTATTTGGCACTCAGATTGAACACTACCTGAACACCAGTCATAGCCTGCAGCAGTGCAATACTGTAGCTTGCTTAGACGCGCAAACCGAGCGTCTAGAGACGCGTCTCTATCCCCAACTCAGTTGCCGCATCGTGCATTCCTCAGTGCTGATGCATTGCACTGCATTCGAATTATACCGTGTTCCCGCACTGTGGAGCTCCTGTGTTGTTGAGTTTCATCCGGATGGTGCCTCTTCGCTTTACTTTACTTCGAAAACCTGCCGCACATGCCACACTGGTCTCATCTCCGTAGACTCGTCGTTGAGTAGAGCAAAGTATCGTCAGACGTAGTGCTTCAAAGGCGTGCATTCAACGTTGAAACATGTGCTCCAGATGAACTTGAATGCAGCACCTTGTTCTACTTGACGAAATATCTTGGAGAATCAGGCCAGTGCACTCCTAGTCTGCAGTGCGACATTTGCGACGGATTTCCACGGAAAGCGTTGGACAGAAGTCTGCAAAGCGCTGTACAACTTTACAACATTCACTAACCCTCGTAAAGAGCTCCTGTAGTCAAGTTTCAATGACTTGAAGCACCTCATTTGCTTTACCACTTCAGTCGGTCTGAGTTTTCATTTATCGCATGCTTGGCCATGTCTGCGCTCGAGGTCGTTCCAACTGTATGCTGTGAAACGTTTATCCCGTATAAGATGCCCACATCCTTTCGGTTCCTGATCTACTTTCTCACGAGACACGACTGCGGGCAGAAGAACATTGCGTCGAACTTCAGCAGTTCAGCACTGTAGACAGCATACGGCTTGACAAACCAACTCTGAACATTGATTGCCAAGACATGTCTCAAGTGTGCTTCTCTTCATCGGAGAAATGTTATCATGTTCCTCTCTTCTAAACGACTTGCCCAGCTTTATGAAACTGCGTCAGCTCCGCGTTGGTTGGCACAGCTGCCACTGTAGGCGTGTTGTAAAGTGAAATGTAACAAACACGAGCCACTGTTCACTTACGAGTTTGGCGCTTTTATACTTTCACACGTTTAGCGCTTTCCTGACTCTCCGCTTAACGCGATGAACCTGCCCACTAGCACACGCCTAAAGCACTTCAGTCATGACCACCACCGAGCAAGTCACGATCTATACGTGCTCAAGCAACGTAAGCGTCTGCAACTTGCCTACCTATGGCCGGGTGCTGAGGTCGACGCACTGCATGTGCACGGCCAAGTCCACGATTGGTTTTAATTACGAGATTCGTTCGGCGCCATGTGTCAATTAATTCACCTCAATCTGTCAGATTGTACCTGAAAAGACAAATCAGATGTGTGTGAATAGGCGATTTGCTCAAATATTTGCTTTTCCCGACAATTTACACTGACAGCAAGGCCGCAAGGACGAAGTAACGCAAGGTTCAACTTAGTACATGCCAAGATACGGGATTCAATAAACTGCAGTCAAGTTCAAAGAAGAAATGTGAGCTTTGAAGTGGACAGTCTATGAGCTCCAGACAACCATGGAGCAGGGTCCAGACCCACGGAGTACACACCTGTATCACACCCTAGCTGCTTTTTTAGGGGCAACTGGGAAATGGTAGGGTACAGTCAGACCATACAGTCAATCAGGTATTCAGTACCAATAAATCAGGCTCTCGATGAAATGGGGTTCACTGTACGTAGGGCTGCATAGACGAAGAAGAGCAAAAAAGGTGAGAGATGCGGTAGATTAGTGTGCAAGCTGGTTTAATTATATGAAACAACCAAATGAAAAACCTCCAGAGTTTGTATCCAACTGCAGCAGTACTTGGAGATGCCAAAACCTGAACAGAACCATGCGCAAAATAACAATCAGTCAACAACAATGGCTCCGTGCCACTACATAACAATGGGGACTATAGCACATTTGAAAACAGCACAGTGCCATCATCTGCTTGCTCTTTCTTACAGCACATGAGTGTACTGTGAGTTCCTCAGCGAAGATTGCTTTGAAGTCATAGGTAAGTGCAACTGTTTCAGTTCTCTTATTGTATGGCCCAAAATGTACTCTTCAATAATCTTGAATTTTGGGCCAGTACTACATGTAACTTATCACAGGATAATACTTCCTCGTTTGATGAAATGAAGAGGAGAGAAAACTGTGAGCATAAGCATTCGCTACATCAATTTACAAGAACTGCATGAAATAGGCCAAACGGTGCCGAACCTTTTTCAACGCTATTTTGTACAGCCAAGCTTACAATAGTGCCAGTTATTAAAAGTGTCGGAAAGTAATGTGACAAAACATCATGTGTCGTAAATTTTGAAAGAGTATGCCACCAAACAATTGAAGGATCTTAATGTCTAGGAGCAATGAAATCATCCCACTTTCCTGGTGTAAACATTTCCGCTTACATCACTGCAACAGGAAAGTCTTCAAGGTTTGTGTGGTACTAACAGTAGTTGATTTCCTGACTTGGAGGATACCCTTTCAATGATAAACTTTCATTGGCAAAGTTCTGGGAGTTTGCTTGCTTGGAGGAGCTTGTTGCCGTGCTGAAGATGGTTTTCGAACTTGTAGTCGGCTTGAAACAGCGGCTTGGCTAGTCTTTTTTATTGTCGCACAACGTGCATCATTAAAGGTCCATTCTCAGCATAGGAAATCACATAGTGCTCGTTACGTTGCCGAAACAGTAGAAGAAGCAAACATATTCAGGAGAAACGTGAATCTCGCTGACGATCCCCTCCCCATGGCTTGTTGTGTAAGCAGCTTTTCAGTGCAAGCTAGAGCAAGATTCGTCACATGGACTCATCAAGAACGTGTCTGAGGGTGTCATACGCAAGGATAGCTGTTATTGTGCAAGCTAGTGTCGATGATGCTGGGTAAGCTGCCGTTCCTGGCTTTGCGACAGTTCAGATCTCAAAATCCCACACAAGCTCAACGTCCATCATCTAAGGTTTTCAACTCTACTTTTATATTTTAAAGAGCAGTAGTATCACCGTGTCGATGGTGCACTGGTAACATTCTGGCTGTCGATTTCGATGTAAGCTCAACAAGGAACAAATCGGCTCTAGCCTGTATACAGTCCTGTTCTTTGACGCCCAAATTGTCAAGTCACGAAGGGAATATTTGTCTGTCTTTATAGAGTAACGACGCACCGTTTGATCCAAACAGGACTCCTGTCTTCCACAAGCGAAGTGTAGAAAATAAGAAAGCTTTGACGATGCCGGTTTCAGTCAATTAATTGATTTCTATTGTTGCTGTTTGTTGTTGCAACACGTAATTCAGATCCTTGCGAACTGCTCGCTTGTGGAGTATCTTCGCAGACCCTCGCACAGGAATACACGTACCCTACCGAGGTATTCGCCGTTAATTCCAGCTCGAACCTTACTGCATACACAAGCAAAAGTAAATCAATTTGCGGTCTAGAAACCTGCAGATATGGCTGGAGTTGCAAATGTGCCTCAGAATGACTAGGAAGCCAACCCCAGTATCTGTATGGTCGCTAAAAGAAGGAAACTTCGACATCTCCCCCATTTTATAGCAGAATCTTGCCTCGTGGTCGATATTATAGTATTTTTTTAAGTTAAAGCGCTTTATAACTACTTTGTGTTCAACGATTGCCACGTCGTTCAGAATGACGCGTTGTATGGAGCCAATGTCTGAGGACTGAGTGCATTGTGACAAGAAAAGAGTTTGTCCGAGTCCACTTGGAGGTACAAAAAGCGACCGAATGTTTCTCTAGTCTCAACAGTTCGTGCGCATCCTTGTCTGGTTGTCAATGTTCAGATGAATGAAAATCGTCGGACATATGATTGTGCAGGTCTGATTCATCCGAAATGGTAAGAGAGCATAAGGTATGTTACAAAGCGTGATGAAATGCCAGCATTATCTCATGTTTAACATCAACACCTGATAGCGATTGGCACGAAAACTGATCAATCTACAGGGCGAGACATTCCCCCTACCCGTTGCTGTGACCACCACCAACTCGCCCCCTACCTACACTGAAGGCATTCAGTCACCGCCAGGGAACGTTTTGCATAGTGATGTTAAATCGTCGGAAAATGCTATGTCTTCTGCCTCCGCGGCCACCTGTGTCGAGGCTGCGCAGTTTCCTGTTATCTCCTTTGCACGAGAGCAACCTACTCACCATTGTTCTGACAGCTGTTCATCAGAAACAGACTGGCAGGTAGTATCTCCAGGTAATAACGATGCTCCTGCCTTCCCATGTAGCAACACTTCGTCGGAATCACCGGCAAGTGTTACGTCCTTTGCAATATCAGCACCACGGCAACGCCCTCGTCCAGCATCAACAAGGACGTCGCTTCATGCGTTAGAAACTCCAGAAAAACGCGCTCTGAAACACGAGCAGGCAGTGCGTCAAACGTCGGCCCCGCCAGAAGATGCCTCAGCACGCGCTTCCGAGCCTCTTCAACCAGAATCTGGCTGCTCACCCCCAACACTTGGACGCCATAGTTTAGAGGCCCACGAATGCCTAGGAACTTGTAGTCACCTTCTGCGAAGACGTAGTGGAGCATCCTGTGGGGAAAGGAAAACGCTGCATCTGGATACTAGGTCGCAACTGAACGGCGCTAAGACCAAGTACAAAAATGGACTGCTTAATCTCCGATCAAGTTTCAGAAGAGCTGCAGCAGTTTGCGCTGACCTGATGTCTAGTTTGTACTTGTGTACGGTTGCTGCTGCTAGGACCATTGCCTTGGTACTCGGCCTTGTAGCCCTACTCTTGCTACTGGCTGTTCTACATGGAAGCTCAGAGGGAATTACTGAGCTCAAGCTCGCAGTCAGAGATGCTGCTGAGGGGCCCCTGACATCCCCGTACCTGAGCCATCACTCTGTTGGCAGGTTGCTCGACGTAGTATCTGCTACGGAAGTGGCTGTGGATAAGCTAGAAGCCGCAGTACCCTCAAAGCGCACTAATCTCCCATATCATTGGCACGAAGCGTATGTGAAGGCGAGTGACGCGTTACTGAGCATCAAAGGTAGGTCGTGTGCAAGGTTGTCAGCGCACATTTTTTCTGACAGCTTTTGCATCAGAACTCACGGTAGCGAGATATCATCTTCCTTTTGTCGTCGTGCAGCAATCGTGAGAGCGCAAACGCAACCGTAGTCGTTTCAATATGTAGGGAGCGATCTGGTTGAGGTGGCGAGAAACTTGCAGTCTGCTGATTCTGCCCGAGCAAGCCTGCTACAGCGTGTACGGGATATAGAAGCCGTTTTTCTATCTTCTCTGTCTCCTTCGTCTCAACGGCCGCTACTGGATCATCTCCATAAGCGCCTGCAGGAAGATGCTGTGCAGTGGGCAATCAGTATCCAAGAGGTGTGTAATTATACTTCCATTTGTCACAAAATATGCCTTCCGAAGCCATTGCGAGACTATGTTTCTGCCCACCACTACTCGGAGCGCTGACGCAGGTTGAACATGCGTGGCTTGTGCTGAACGAGAGTTGCATCCAAGCTGAGACTCACTTCGACCGCTTGGCCACCTGGTCTGCAGCATCACGTCGCCCATCTACTGCTTCTTTAGCTGCAGTGGCTCTCAAACACATTTTACAGCAAGCCAGCTCACAATCAACCCGTTTGACATCCGCTGCTACACGTGTTGCCAGGTCCTACGGCTCTGTTGTCACAAAGCATGCATCCAGCGGGGCTCAGTGGATCTTTTCCATGAGTGATTATATCAAGAGCCAGCTCCCTGAAGTACCTGAGCCTTTGAAACGAATAGAGATCCCAGGGACTACACACATTTCTCTGATGTTGAGGTCACTTCGGTGGGTAAGCAAGCAGAGTACACCCACTACCTCTCGTAGACCTGAAACCGCAGGAAAATCCAATCCAGGGGTATGGAGCCTAAGTTTCTGCAACGTATTTGTGCACATTTAGCTGCTTTTTTGGTGAGCCATTGAGGGCAAGAGGAAGGCTCCTAACAGAGAATGTGCCATAACTATCCTTTTGCTGATTTTCTTACATACTGATTGATAATCTGAACTTACAACCTGGCCTGGAAAGCATGCATGCAGATGTTATTCTCAGATCTCAGTGGAGTACTATCAAGCATTCTTGATGGTGATCAAGGTACTTCTGCCAAGCGAAACCGCAAAGGTTCATCCCAAACATCACAACGTTTGCGACCTGGCAAGCCAGTGGCAGTGCATCTTGATGACCTTGATCAGCAACAAACTGCTGCCTTGAGTGGTGAGCAGACGTTGTCTCATGCACAGGACGGTGAAGAGTGCACTGAGAGCTTTGGTAGGGGTGTTCAGCCAGGGGGCTTTCAGGTGCACTTGAATGATGCTCGTGCAGCTACCACACAGTGGGAAATGCTCATGGTTGCCCCAAAGCTAGTCCGGAGTGCAGTTGATGCAGCGTCAGAGGATGTCATTGCAGTAGCTCAAGCCTTACAGGCAGTCATTGAGCGTGAGCAGGTCGTTGGATGGTCTGAACGCCCTGTGGTTTGCTTTTCACACGTTTCGAATGTCAGTGGTGTCCAGCAAGGCGCAGCCAGCATCACTGCTAAAAAATATGGAATGGAAGGCAGTTGCACGCTGCACGATCTTCTCCAAGTGCTGGGTCCTTGACAAATGACTCGTTGGAGTTGTGTAGCACATTGCAGGAACTTGTTTGTTTGCATTATACTGTTGTGCGGCTGCTTCAGTGCATGTTCAAGTGCTGACATCCGTTTCAGCCCTACCTTCTGAACCAGTCCTGAGTACTATTGCTGTTGTTATACTAACTGTGTGTTGCAATCATGGTGCATGATGTGTAGCATGATGCCGGGTATAGTCTATTTGTCGTCAACATTGGTGTGATGTGTTGTCTATTTGGATTTGGTTGCTAATGCTATTGCTTTGTTTTGGAAACCCGTAGACCGCTGTCATTTTATATGCCTGTGTTATCGTGAATGGCGTAAGGCAAAACTGTAAAGAAGCACGAGCATTTCATTTGTATTCTGGCAATGAGTTAACCTCGGTTCTTGTTTTGTGAATGTAATGTTTGGTAGTCGTCAGATTAGGTGGGCGCTATGATTATCGGATCTGGCATTTTAATTCTGCACTCCTTAGAACCGTTGGAATTCGCATGCATTTTCAATAAATGACACTGCGGTTTTTGCCCAATTTCTGCTGTTTCTATCAGGTTGTCATTACATCACTTTGCCACTGAGTGAATAATTGTGAAAAATGGAAGCTACAGCTGACTGACACTGGAATTGTCACATCAAAGTGTGCTGGATAAGATTTTTAAATGTGCCAGAAGAACTCGTTTGTTAATCTTGTAAGTGTCAGTTTCAAGCTAGTCTGGAGTTGAGATTTGCTTGGTAATCATGAAGTGCCAGGGGTTTTCACGTTGAGGTGCTTTCACATCAACTCCATTGGTGTGCACCACACACAACACTGGGTGATGTCAGGTGCAGGTCTTAGTGATACGGTGTTGTGTTTGATTGAAATTAAATATGGAGAAAGCAGCAGGTATACATGGTAAAGCCTGATTCAATAATGTCAAGGTAGAAGATGAGCTCTTGCCAATATAGTAAGCTAAATAATTATTGCTTATAATACTTAATTACAGTGCTCATGAAGTGGTAAACAGGCAAACGCTACTCAACAACAATCGTCAAAGCTGGGACGAGTTTGTTCTTTAGTGATGCTGTGTTGGGGTTAAGAAGGTGGTAGTGCTTTAACTATAAGTTGATCACCCTTACTTACCCCTGGATTGATTAACATGTGATACTTGAAATCTCTGTAAATCAGACGTGAATTAAATCTGTTTTGGTGCAATGCGAAGTAATTGGGCCCAGTCCGTCCATAGTCACAGATTAATCACGCTCTACTCGGTCATATACTTGCAGTAATTCAAGAGGACACGCAATATAAATTAATCGCATAAAGAGGTCATGTAGACTCAACGATCTAGGGCCCCCCATTTATCACCATTTACTTGACATATCTATCTAGCTATCTCTTGATAAAATGCAGCGTAGTTTGGGTGTCTGCTTTCAACTTTGGATATGACACGGTTTTGTACATGCCAAATGTCTTAATGCAATGGATCGAGACCTGCTGAATATACGATTTCTTGTATAAGGACTGTTAGTTCAGAGCTGTAAGAATACGCTTCATTTGAATGCTGTGTGAATACGTTCCAGTGGCATTTCTATCAC
>JAULKQ010003625.1:0-15879 GCA_032356285.1 Smithsoniella earleae
CAGTTGCTTCATAGTGTTGCCCGGTCATTGTCAGACCGTTTTATTGTGCTTGACGTCATAGTTGCCCTGCTGTGTGCTTTCATGTCGTCATTATTGAGGGCCGAAGCGTAAATTAGTACTTGTACAGCTTCAAATGCTGCGCTACAACTTCGTTTAGTTTCCTGATTATGTTCGCTTACATCTGGAGCAGGGTTGCCAGTTATCATGTACTAGCTTCCTGTGCATGGTGGTCTGTCCTCATTGTGGTGGATGTCTGAAAAGGGTTGGCTATCTGTTATGATTGTGACTAATCTGACATGTCCTGGCTAGAATATCTGAGTAAGGGAAGTACCCCCTGGTAAGATGGAAGGACCCGGAAGAAGGCCGGGCCTCTCTGTGGTTTCAACTTAGTTTTGAGTCGGCTCTTATTCATAGGAGTAATCAATGGTGGTGCATTCAAGCTGCATCCTGGACTGGAGGACACTAGAAAATTCGAGTTGTATGCATTTCTTGAAGCTGGGAGTGTTGTACATTTCTAGAGGGAATTGTGTTATATGTTTACTGAAAGTGGCTTGGGTATGATGTTCTTTAAGTAGAGGGCTATCAATAATGCAGTAGCCTGTGCAGTGTGGACAGGATCTTAAGTGTAACTAAATATAGTCGTAGTGCAGTCTGTATAGCTGTAGATCAGTATTCGTATTGATGTAGCTATTCAAGCTAAGATATGCCAGGTAATGCGCAGGTCGTCACAAAGTATTAGTGAGCAAAGCTACTCCTACGTGGCTCTGTTTTCATGGGAATTCATACAAGACCTCAAGCCTGGGGATACTCTTCCTTGAACGCTCTGCAAAGCAGAAAGCCTGCAGCTAGAGCTGAACAACTTACCTTCAAAATATTGTGCAGTAGATCAAATGACACAGCAGTTTTTCAAGTTTGAAGCAGCACAGTCTGTAGGAATATGTGGTATGGGAGGGGTGGTTAGTCAACTTCTTCCCAAGGGTGGATGCCCCAGTATAGAATGCAGAGTCAGTGCACTGCCACACCACTGTGGAAGGCTTGTGGGATCATTTTAACAGGGATACAATGTCTTCCTCCTCCTCCACGAAAAAAATGTACAGAAGTGGGCTATGAGCTTTGATGTGCTGCAGATCGGTTTGGGGGCCTTACAGGCATTTCTTTCACAGACTCCTTGTGGTTGGTTCTTGTGGTAGATGACAGAACGTGTCACAGCACAGCACAGCACAGAAAACAGTTGAACGGGGATGTTACACTGTTACTACTCATCAACGTGTGTGGCCTTATTCTGTGGGAGCCCACCAGGCTTTCGTACCTTTGTTACTATTCCTAACAATTGTAACAGCATGCATTGGGAGTAGGGGTTATGGGTTAGGGGGTCGAATTAGGGATGATGTTATCGCTGAGCGGTTTAATATTGCCATGAATGGTGCAGCTTTCACTTGTCAACTTTTCAGTTGCGCTGTAACGGTACTCAGAGTTGACCTCAACCATGCTGAGGGTTTAATCAGTGTTTCGCTTCACCTCAGTGATTGGTCAAGCTCTTTGCAAGACATGGTTGAAGGTCTGTGCACCTTGACCAGTTTGCCTGTTGCTGGATGATTCATGTTGGTTCTGTTGATGCAGGTGTTTTCGTTTCCGATGGTGGCTCCTAAGGGTGCGATTGTCAGAGGTGATATGGATGCTGTATCTCACTTGCAACTCTGCCTGGACTACCAGCGGCACTGGTGTGAGCACAAGCCATCTGTCACAGTTTCTGTGAAGGAGGGCGAGTGGGAGGCAGTCGGGAACTGGGTATATGAGCATTTTGATGAGCTTGCTGGAGTAGCGTTCCTGCCGTATGACACAGGATCTTACAAGCAGACCCCTTACGAGGAGATCTCTGAAGATGCTTACCTTGCCATGTGTTCCCGAATGCCCGAGAAAATTGAGTGGGAGTCCTTTCAGCGAGTCGAGAGAGGCTTTAGAGACCAGCAGGTTGGCCGTGAGCTCTCATGTAGTACTGGCAGTTGTGAGGCTGTTGGTGAACCTGTTGCAACCTAAATTTGACACAGTGGTATCATGCTGTATGCAAAGCCCGTTGTGCTTGCGACTTGCGAGCAAGCTGACTGCCTGTATGTCTTGGGCTGCACCTCCGGTTGCATTCGCAACCATTACTTGTAACCAATTTACAGAAGGACCTTGGCATCATGGACACATCACTAGTATAGACAACACCTGTAATGCTTCATGCAAAAGCTACTGTGTTTTACACACTCTTGAGGAATAGAAAATCTGCTGCGTTCTAAGATGGAAACTTGCTGACCGGACCAAATTCGGTCGAGCTTAGATCCTGGTTCCGCCTTTGAACGTTTTGACAAATAGGAGCTTACTGACGTGTGTTGAATGAAGGATATCCAGATGTAGAGCAACTATTCGACATCTCGTTGAAGAACACCTTGTTCGGAAGTCCGTCCACTCTCTTGTTTCTCCATGTGCAATGAACTGTTGAAATCATCTAGCATGGTCAAGAGTTGGTCGGGCTCAGAGTGAACTTGAAGTTTGTTTCTATTCTTGGGACTGATAAATCCCTGCAAAATCACTCGTGATTTAAAATTGGTACATTTAGCACGCTATTGAAACGTTACTACGATGTGTAAACTGTGCACCGCACTTCGCTTGCCTAATCGAGTCATGTTATAGATACATCTCACGGGTGCTGAGAAATGCCCCGACTGCGTTGCATGAGAACCATAAGTGTGGCTTCAACAGCCTGATATGTATATGAGATTTCCCGGTGTGTCGTGAGTGTATGAGAAGCACTATCACCATTCAATTAAAATGCGAGGATTCCGTTCCGCCTTCAGCTTCACGTGCTCACGCAGTTCTCCACTCTCCTGGATTTGCAAGCCTACAAGTTCACATCCTTGGGAAATTTTCGTACCTCCTTTACACAATTGTCAACGAAGCGGATAAAGTCATCGAAGAACCCGCTGACGTTTAGAATACCTACTGCTTTTTGTTGGAATCCGAGCGTCAGCCATGTTGTAACTTCCAGCAGTTCCTCTAAAGTTCCGAACCTGTTCACAGCGTCACGTTTATCGGCCCTTGTCGACACATGGGCCACCAAGAGTGTGGACTCGAGACGAAGACATTGAATAGACATATAATATGATGCAAAACACGGAAATGGTTCACGCCACAAAGCCCTCAGTCTTGAAGGAGACGATCTGGTGTTGACAAAGTGGCGCATGCTCGCCCGTGTTGATGTTGCTCACCCTCCTGGGAGTGCAACAAACGCATCAGCTGCCTCGGCCATTCCTTGCTTTCTTTCGTGCATGTTGTCTACCACTGTTGTATCTCCTAGCAACGGTCCAGTAAGCTCCCTTGGTGCCAGAGACTCCGGGATGAAACCAGTCACTTTACCGTTGTGTTCAAGTACACTTCGCGCTATTCGTCCCATCAATCCAATGGATCCACCTAAATATCCACACACGTAATGATATAAAAAGATTAGCACATTCATTTCTTGGTATCAGGTATATCTTCGAGTTGACATTTGGGATGCGACACACCGCCGTACACAAGTCTGATGCCCCTACGGGCAAGAATTTCTCCAAGATAATCTGCCATTTCCCCGTAAGCTTTATCATGACCTTCTGAAGCTCCACAATAAACACAAATAGAAGATATTGAATTCAGCTCATTCTTTACTGTAGTATCCTGCTGAGGAGACAACATGTTTTCTTCAGTACTGCGCTTACGATTCTCGCTGTTGCAGTCAATAGTTTCGTTGCTTAAGTACTGTGTATCTAATTCATCGTGAGATAATGTTCTGTTACACACTCTACACTACACGTGAGAAGCGCAATGGTCTCACACAACGCATCTGTGAGTGCGTTTAGGCCCCTCTAGTCCAGTCAAATGATGAGCGAAAATTTTGAACGTGATGAAAACGTAAAAAAGACGCGTATTCACCCAAATTATACCGCACAAACAAGGATTCGGCTCTTTAAGTTGTATACAATCCTCACTTGCCAACTGAGTATCTCGGAAGATTTCACCAAATCCCTGCTGAGTGGACATGTGGCCACCGGTGCATCCCTTGAGCACGCTGTGAAAGTTAGTACGCTGATTATTGTGATCCTGCACCAGGTCTGCCCACCGCGATGCACCGACCAGACGAGCAGCAGCACAAACCAAATCTTGATATTCCAAGAGTTTCTAACTGTAGGATCACTCTGAAATACTCGTGACTATTTCCCGCAAGGGATTATCTCTTAGTGACACACGAACACTAGCAGGTAAGGTAGGCTACTGCTACACAGTGAGCGCTACTTCTTAAACATGGAAACTCAGGAATTAGTTTGTGCTGCCGATTGTGTGATGTGGCAACTGTGACCTTCGCCAAGGAGAAACCATGAAAGCCAGAGCACTGCTCAGTAACGCAGCCTGCGGAACAGTTGACTGAACTGGGCGCAAGTACCACTTCTCGCGAGTTCCTTTTTGTGACGCAAACATCATCACCGGATCTCTCTGGCTGCTTACTCTCCAAACCTTACGGCCGTTCCCAGGCTGCTCCTCGCCTGCGAGAGAATGAGCAGCTTTCGATGCAGGCCACGATGTCTTCAACCCTATCGTTCTAGCATTAAAATGAATTATAATGCAACAGCTGGTAAAAAGAATAGAGCTCACCTGTGCGTCGCTGGTCGCTGTGTGACAAGCATGCTTTCTTACTTTGGGGCTCGCCGTCGCCGTGTGCGGCTAGATGTTCTTCTACTTCCTTTTTGTCTGCATTCTCGGTGGATAACGTACAGTTTTTGGTTGCACATTCGTGCGCTGGGGTCTGGGAGGACACATTCTCGAGGTGGTACTGCTCAGCAGTTCTCTGAAGTGATTCCTGCGGGAACGGAATGGAGTCAACCTGGGACAGGCATTGAGGAAGAAACTCTTAACAGCCCCGCACACGTTCGCGGGAGCCACTGCGATTCAAATACAGGCCAGTAAAGTAAGGACAACGGGAATCTCGAGGAACAGGCGACCACGCAATTTTCAAGGACTAGAAAGAAACACCCAGATTTGATAAGAGAGAATAACGAGAGCTGTTTTGGGACGAACCATGGCGACATTGACACTTGCGCATGTGGCAACACAAACATCGCCGCTACTGGGCTTCGTGTTGCACGAGAAGGCGTTCTCCTCGCAATTCCGCACAGTACAGCCCTCGCACTCCCATTGGACTCTAATCTCAAAGTGTTCTGGAACTGTTCGGGGGCGTTTGGGGACTTTTCTGCGCCCCAACACCGTGATTTCGTCTGAAGCCTGGACTGCAGTGGTAGCGCCAGAACTCTTGGAAGCCTTAGCAGCGGCAGAAAGATCTGGTGTAGGAGCGAAAAGATGATCTGGGAGAGCTGGGATGGCTAGCTTACGAGGTTTTGGGTCGATTAAGCGCTGTTGAGAGGTTTCTACAGCATTGCAAAGGCGCTCAACGGCACTGATGCTAGCAGCGATCACCTATTTATGATTTTTTTGACAAAAAGTGGCATTCAACGTACCTGGGACGACGGTGCAGTCTGTCGACGACGTGCCAGAATCTCGAGAGGGGTTAACAGGTGTGCCGGATTCTGGCTCAGGTATTACGGGACTGGCCTGTTCGGTTGCATTTGGGACTATGAGATGATCATCAGCTTTACTGGGCGGCTCTTCTGCCTTAACTGTGCATGCTGACTGAGTGGTCTTCATAGCTCGTTGAGATGGGACTGGAGGAGGTAATACAGAAGCCATGGGGCTCTGTGAAATTTGGAAAACTCCATGTGACGGATAGTTTGAGAAGTAAGCTTGAGAAGGCAGCACATGGTTGGGCAGAAACTGGGATGTGCCATTTTCTGGATGCTTAGGAAGAGCTCCACGTGCAGGGTGAATGACGCCTGCGAGGTCTTGAATAGAACCCGGGTTTAAATTCGGAAGAATTGCTGCAGCTGCTGCCTCTAGAGCGTGATTGTCCTGTATCTCCCGAACCCGACCTGTCCCAGCTAGTAGCTGGGGATTTCCATTTGACATGGATCCGGGTACAGCCGGTGCGCTATGTTGGCTGAATGCCAGCGGATTGGACATGAGTGAGGCGTGTAACACTTGCATAGCTGGAGCAGGTAAGGTGTGGCAAGTGGGCCCTGCCCCGCTTGCTGTATGGATCGCGGAGTCAGCTATGCTTGTGGGCTGACCCGTACCCGACTGCCGTAGCCCCTTGAAGGAGGCGGCCGGGGCAGGTGAAAAGTTATTGAATTTAAACAATTGACTTGCGTCCTGGGATCCAAGCGGACGCTGCTGCTCAGCGTGGCCTTGCGATGCGAGTCTGTCACGTAGTGCTGGATTGAACGCCATTACAATGTCCTGCCAGCACTTAACGGCTCTGAGTTTTTCTTCAAGCTGTAACTGTAACAACAAGGCTGTGTGATGGACTTGTGGTGTGGAAAACTAGCGAGTGGGGTAAAATTTTGAACACTTTCATTTGCCGGGATGTCCCATGGCTGGTTAAAACACACCTGATTGTCGAGAGACTTGCCAGAAGAAGAATTTCTAGCGCTATTATTTGCGTTCAAATACGGTAGCTCCATAAGCTGCCCTGCACAAACAAGCAATACGTACATTGTCCGCACATCCCATGCATTTTCATTGTCAGGTTCCCCATATTTCCCTATTTATATAAGACACTTCCTTAATTTAAAAGCAGATAGGACAAGTATTCTTACTAAATGCTTTGAGTGCGGTCTCATGCTTTTGCGATACCTATGTGTATGATGGCACATTACACGGACAGGACACTAGGGCCTCTATTGACTGATTAAGCGGGGCGTGCACATGACCTAACCAATCCACACAATTTTTTTAGATTGTGATTTGATTCATTTACAAGGCTTGCGAAATTTGATTGGCGCTGTGGACTGTCCAACAAATGGGTAGTGCGATTGCAGCTCATAACTTCGTACCTGGTCAAATCCTTGAAACTGAGACGAAGCTATGTAAGAAGCCTAAGATCATTTACACGAGCTATCAATTTGCGCAGTGCAAAGGTATTTTGGACCTGCTCCAGTGCGTGTCCGATGGCGATTCGAGGCCAGTTAACTTTATTCACAGATCACCTCAGTGCGAAAGTGAAACGGCGAAAGTGTAACAGATTACTGGAATTCTGTAATGTGGGTTGGGTTAACAGGAAAACGAATCCATTATGGACTTGGCACTCTGGATCTCACCAGCACCTGTTAACATGCATGCAGTGATGGCCGCCCTGGGCACGACGACACCGAAATATTGCGTCACAGCTGTCGGCGGCATGCATGGCACGGGTGTGGAATCTTGAGAGTTCTCAGTTAACCCGCTCATTGCTGCTCATTTTGTAGACTATTTGCTCATTAACGTTAAGAGTGAATATCGGAGGTCAAATTTTGTACGATCAGTCTCGAAAGTGGATCCTGCGCTCACGGTTCTGTCTCGGATGGAATAAACGTGACAGCTGAAACGGGGTGATCGGGCACTTGCGTGTTGACCATGTTGGTTCCCGGCCGCGTAGGTAGGTTACACAGCAATTGAATTTTCGCGCCCGTGTTCATTTATAACATTGTCTCGTCAAGCCTTCAATTATGCTATTCGTGCTAGATCACCTTTACGCTTGTGCGAACCACTACGGTAGGCTACATGGCTGAGAAACGAAGCTCGAAAGTGCAAACTAGTAGAAAAGCTCTAACACAACTCGGCACTATGCTATTCGTGTTGGAGAGAAGGAATGCAGCAAGCCGTGCACAGCGGAGGATGCCACTGTTCCGAAGCTATTATTGTGCATGCAAGAAACCCTGGTAAGGCTCAGGCCTGATCGGGGGCTGTCCACGGGTAGTTGTCCAGAGCGTCAGCTGCCATGGATGCTGTGTACCCGATGCTCATTGCAAGTTACCTTAGATGTTAACATGTTAAATATCCCGTACTATCTCTGTAGGTAGATAGTGCGTTGAACATTGCAAGCATACCTAAGAGCACAGTATTCTATCTCAACTCTCTTGCATCAACGGGGAGGCGGGATAATTTAAGAAGGCAGTGTAATCTGGAGAAATTTTTTTCAGTTCTAAGTGAAGCTAGTCGATTCCCAGAATCATAACTGCTTGCGAGCTAACGTAAAACAAAGCAGGTCTATGTAGTGTTGTAAAGAGTACAGGGTAGCATGCAGAGGCAAATACAATGTCGTTCTTTGATTCGATCTCAACTATCTCTCTCTCCCTTTCTTTGTACTTACGATCTGCTGGTGTTAATCCATACCCAGTCACCTGAGTGAGCATTGACACATAGGACTCAACAAGCACACAACAAGCACCACGTGAAGTGTCGTTACACGGGCGTGTTACATGTGATCAGTGAAGGGCTTCAGGATCCGCTGACCCACATACTTCAATAGTTGGTATTCCGCATCAGATGGCAAAGCTAATACGTTACGGTACAGGTTATGTACCCTTGTGTAGGACCTCGATCCTTGCTTCTGCTGTCACTGAGCTCACTGACCAGCTGAAGTCGCCGATGGAGTTAGTAGTCGTAACAGCGAGTGCCTAATTCAGCTATTGGCTGTCTATTAGGAAGTGCGATAAGAGAAGGAAAGCGGCCGTGAAAAGAGTGATTCACTTACCGTGTCAAATAACTGAGATTATAATATGCGTTGAGAACTAATGTGATAAACGCTAGACCATTACCAATTTGCGCTTCACGCTTTCTTACGTTGAACAGCTCTCTCGTTCTCGGCCTGATGCCAAGTGCCACCCATTACTAAATTAATCCCTTGATACTATGTTAGCCAGCACTGAGTATCTGAAGAACAGTGAACAAAAACTCTTCGGAGCATGATTTTTCGTTGTATAATTTATACGGACCCAACTCTAACTAGTGAGCGTGGTGATGAGCAAGAGCAGTCAGTGCATCCCAGTGCTTCCGATCTGACCGAAAAAGCTCCTTTCCATCTGACAGCTGGTCAGATCACACAACGGCAATACCCCGAAAAGTGCTGCTACGGTGTGCAGTGAGCAGCCTGTAAAGGTAACTTTGCTTCGTTCGCATTCGTAGGTCTTGACTATTACAACTAACTGGTTGAGGTTCCAGTTATGTGAGTAAATGGCTGAGATGAGGTTTGTGCACGCGCTAAATTCGAATGTTGAATTCGAATCCTTGATAAAATCCATTGTGCATGAAACATCTGCAAGATTGAGCTAATCAGGTCACATAAATCACAGAGAATGAGCTGCTATGAGCGCTTTTGCGCTGTTCGATTCAAGCTGGGAATTTCAACATGGGATCCCTAAAAGGTCACATACGCTGCTGGTTATATGCTGTTGGAAATCAAGAGCTTGTCAATGAATATTTATCAACAGTATACGCGGTGCACAGCCAGGAGAAGGTTCATCAAGGTCGCAGCTCTGTGACCTGTGTTTCACGCAACGCAACACTAATGGCGGGAAACTAGTGGTGATGATAAGTCTTTAAATAAACGAATTTTTATAACTTTGAGTATTTTGTCCGTCTCCTGTGGCTGGGCGTCACCTCACATCTCACTGGCTACGCAGGTTGGGCTCCATTTTTGTTTCCAGATGAGATCTTACCTGACTGTCAAACTCTGAAAATCATGTAAGTGGAGATATTTTGCCATCAAATGGAAATATTTCTCCTGATTTGTTATTGGATAGCGATAGAGAATATTTATAACGTATTAAGTTGACAACCGAGCTCATCTACTATTCTGAGGCAACCGCTCAATATGTCTGGGCACCTGAAGATCTGACAGGCAACAGCATAAATTCTCACTCCGCGTCTTAAGATAAATATATGTAAATATGTTCGTAAACTTGAACGAGTAACGCCTTGAGGTCGCTGTAAGAAAAATGTCGCCAGTTTTCTGCTACGAAATTTAATCAAGCCGAGATATCCATGCGTTGTTCGCCGGTAGATTCCTCGGCAGACCCTGACCTAAGACCAACCCTATGAATTCCAACAACTCTTTCTTAAATTCGCGTGAGATCTCGTAATCATATTTTGCAATATTCCAATGAGCAAGAACCTGTTCCGGACTGCAGTGTGTCTTGTACCCAAGAAATCCACGATCAGCTACAATCTATACCTCATTTAGCACTCAGGTATTTAACAGCGTATAAATCATCAGTAAAATGACCAGTGCGTGGGTAGAGATCCCCGAGAAGGGCAAGTCGAGAAAGGAAAGTCAGAATCACGGCAACGCATGAGTATATGAACGGAGTGTGATAACACAAGATTATCACAGGTGGATATAGGACGAAAGCATTTGAAAAACGTCGGAAAACTTGTTGTGAGCGGCTAACTATCCTCAGGCGAGGCCTCGCGAGGGCGCTTATGGGAATTTGTCACACAGAGAGAGCTCTCCAAGTGTACTGAGGGTCGAGTCATTCAGAGTCTCTGGAATGCCAAACACGACATAAGTAAGTAAACTAGCTGGATTCTAAAGCAAGTGCACAGCGATGGTGGTGCTAAATGCTGTTGTTATTCTATGCAAAGCTCGCAGCGTAAATATACATTGTCAATAATGAGATGAACAAAATCATTCAAGGGTAGGGTGACACAGGGCATTACATCGAAAATTATGAACTTAAGTTGTGGGAGGGTAGTTCTCAAACCACTCAAACACAAACTTAAAATGTCTTTTGTAGCTCGTGATCGATTAGCAAAAACAAGTTGTCCACTTCCCATAATTCTCTACTCCTGCTGCTCAAGCAACTAACAGCTACTGGTGTCTGGTTCTTCAGTTGTATAATCAGGGAGGATGAACTCTGTGATTTGAGAACATGGGCAAAGGGCATCTGGGTCCACCCTGAGGTCACAAACCTTGTTTTGATGAAAGTTAAGGCGTAGGGGCAAGCAATTTTTCGCTTATGTGGCACTTTTTGCTCATTTCGGACAGGACACACCCTACCTATTAATGCAGAATGCTATGTTTGTCTGAGCGCTACCCAGCGTGATGCACACAGTAGGCATAGGTTAATCCACAGAGCTGTTTCCTCAGCAAGTTGCACACAACATTCAGATTCTGCTGCTCAACAGAGCCCAAGAGGAGTTATGCTTGCTACTCACCCCAGAAATAATGATGATGATACTACATCATTCATGTAGATGTGTCTGTGATCCACCCTGCAGCCACTAGGCATGCAAGGAAGGACAGTACTGAGCAGGTGGCTATCTCCAGTTGGAATCCTTATCAGTTGAAATATTCAGCAGGCTGTGATCCCCAGCTTCGAGACACCCCAGGGAAGTAGCACATCTAGCTGCAGTGTGTGGTTATTCTATAAATGGGGGATTTCTAGCTAATGCTATAGAGAACTAGCAAAAGAGCTCGTAAGGGGTAAGAACGTAATCTTCCGTGGTGGGCTCTATGTTTGTGCAGGGATCTCGGGAGTTCTGGATTCTTCTTAGAAGCCCGAATTGCCCACGTAGAAGATTAGTTTTGGAAGTGATGATTCCGCCCTTCCGCTGATGCTTTATATCCAAATTTCATGGAATGACTCCCGCAGAGCCACTGCGTTAGGTCTTTCTCTGCGTACCGGTCGACGTAACAATCATGGGTCGCTCGTTGTCTGGACTAGTGTGGGGAACGAGAACCCGGCGGCACCCATTGACTTGAAGTGCACGAACAAAATGTCGCCGAATGCGAGCGATGAAAAAGCAAATGGGTATAGGCGCACTGTGGGTCGCTAAATCCCAACCTTAGGTTCACGAACATCAAAGTAGCGATTCAACTGTTCAGGCTACTTCGGGCAATTCAGCAATATGAACTGTGCTTATGTATTTTTGCCTCGCTGTACCCTAGTGGTATCCTGATACTGAACATGAGAGGCTTTGAGGTGCGCTGATGGAGTGATTCCATTCTTTCCTAGTCACAATATCGGTAGTTGGATAGTTAAAGCACACGCCACTCGTCAAAGCTTCGGTGTTCTAAATCCCTTTCTACTTTAGAACACATGTACTTTGTTCAATGCCGCTTGTCGCAATTCCCTGATCGTTGGTTGCATCTGATCTTCAATCGAAACCTGCGAGGCAACCCCTTCTCAGCTCGAGCTTCATGATTTTCATGTTATCATTCTCTGAACAAATGTCGCTGTTTGTCCAAGTACGTATGCAGCCTGCGCGTGTGGTGGATTGTGCTCGGTGACGCCGTGACATCCGAGACAAGGCTCCAAATCCGATATGCTTTGTCGGCTAGATACGACTAATCTAGCAGAAAACTAGATTTGGGGCTCAATCTGAGTCACAAAGCAAACATTAGCATGTTGTTACATCGACTAGGACGCAAGGTATGAATGCCAAGCGGAAGGAAATCAATGTAATTCAAACGTAACACGATAGCATGTTCAATCCAAAAATCATTTATCGGGTAGTGAGTAAATATGCAGATGTGTATCTCGAGATAACTAGCCTGCGGAAATGTACTCACGGTCAGCGCGATTTTTTGCTGCACTCGTACGAACATCTGATGAAGTGGCTTCTTTGTTGCCACTTGATGTCGCTCAGATCCATTTGTTATTGTTAGTTGGATCTTTCAACGTCAACGAGTTCTTGCCCGACTTGCCAAGGGAAGAATACATACGCGAGTGGGTCATTACTTAAATGAACACCACGAACAAATTCTACTGTTTCTGTTTATGTGTTTATGTGAGTCAGGAGTTAAGCCAATTTGTCACGTTGCTACTTTTTTACGGCTTTTTGACACTGGTGCCCAGTCACGGGCTGAGACGGAGTATAATGACATGTAGAGTTTACAATAAGTTCCAGTACAGTGCTTACGACATCATTCAAATTATAACGTAAAGTACATCAAAACGTTTCATGAAGGCTACCGAAGATCCATGGACCTGCTCTGGCGACATGCGTGTAAGCCAGAGAGTGTGTTTCTGTACAGCCAGTTGGGGTGCCGATAATGAGCATGTTGCTTCAGCTTTTAAGTCGGATTCGCCTTGTCAAGGATCGGAGTCGACAATGGGCTTCGGGTTTGTATGCATGGTATCTCTGAGGTACAGCTTGAATAGTGAAGAAGGCTGAGCGGAGATGTGCAGTCGCATCCCTGTTCGTCAAGGGTATCATTTGTTCTGATATGATTAAAATTTTAATATTCCCCGCGAGTAAAGCATTGCACTTTGGCGATGGTGTGAATCTACTGCTGACTGACCGGGTATACGGAAGGTTTTGCGGGAAGTGGTAGCCATTGAGGCAGGGATTCAAGGAGAGTAGTTTGCTCTTCACAATCCAGCTGCAGGTTGCTTCCCTCGTTTTTTCAGGTCTTCGGAATTCAAGTAAGAAAAGATGGACATTTTTCAGAGGCTGGTAAGTCTGTCTCAGGCAAAAATGGCTGTTCTGTAGCTACCTGTTCAAGACGTGCTGGTGGTTCAGCCTGCATACTTAAAGTTTACTCCACACACAGTGTAGTCATTCCACAGAAGATTGAAATTGTCAAAGGATGCAATTGTACTGCTTGCCATTTACCATCTTTGGTTCACCTCTTGTTGGAGAGCTGTTGAATAAGGCAAGCTGTGTTAATGAGAGAAGCTTGCACAGATTCCATATCTGGTTTGTCACCTTCGACAACCGTGCAGCACTTTGCAACACAGAAGTGCACATAGAATCCATGACTTACCGTAGCTTGTGAAAAAAACAAATGGCTGAAAGTAAGGGTTTTGGTTTAAATTAGTTTATGGGATGATGGCACACGATTGGAATCATATCGCTTCTACGATTTGGACTGTCCATCCGTATGAAAGTGATGTACCAAACAGTGTTGTCTCAGACTTGCCATCGCCAGGGGTTGTCTCATGAGTCAGCTGTTTTCAAACTGCACCTGCTTCATGGCTGCATTTTAGGGCCTTTCGATTCTAAAACACAGTACAGCTTACGATGTTGGATCAGACGGTGATAGCAAACACGAAGAACCCAGCTGAAAATGATAAGTTTAAGATAAATATCAACCCATGTACTGTGAATGCTCCTCTGTTTGTGATGAAGTGTGGGTGATTGGCTAATTGGTGACGAAGTTAATACTAGTTGATAGTCTCTGTGTTAAGCCTTCCCTGGACTTGTAACATACTGGTCAAATCTGCCGTTATATACTTGGTTCTCTGCTCTAGAGAGCTCTACTTCCTTCCAGATAAAGGCGTTGACTTTCGCAAGCTGAAACTAATCAGAGAACGCGTTTGGGACTTATGACCACTGAAGCTCACAGTGTTCAAACTCTCACGTTGATTGTATTCTGATTTGTCTTGTTAGAATGCAGTAGGCGCATGTATGACGTAGTTACATTGAATATTTCCTGCCTGCTTGTATCTTTGTTGGCACCATGTTTTGTTTGCAAGGACAAGATTCGATAACTCAACTCTAAAAAGGGAACTTGTGTGCCCAGTCCATATTTCATGAGTCTTTGTGACACTGGCTAGGTGAACGGCTGTAATGCTGTTACAATATAATCTTTGTTGGATGCTGGCCAGTTGGGACTTCTTGATGCGTCAATGACTCAGTAAAAGCTGTGTTTCGGTGATTGCCTAGGGACGTCCTCGAAGCCTGCATGGAGTTTTTCTGATGAAAAATGTAGAAGTCGGCCCGGAAAAGCAGGGAATTTGAACCAGGGAGGGTACCTGAAGCAATGACAGTGTTTTGCGACAGCAGTACATCATGGTTTCAATTCTTGAACAAGCATACACTCAAAAAATCACGCAGATGTGCTCTGCCAAGGATGGCCAATGCAAAGTTGTAGCTTCGTTTCCATGTCAAGCCTCATTCAACACCCTGCCCAAAGTTTTGTAGCTATAGGAACGGAGGGATGTGCTGCATTGTGCCTCTAATCAGCTGTGTTTTTGATAGGCTTACATTCATCTAATTCCAAGTGTGACTGACTGCATTTCAGGCCTTTAATTACGACCGAGTTGGTGAAATAAGGTCAACAGGTACACTCCATGTTCTAATATCCTTGTCTGTGTAAGTGGTTATAGTGCCACGCCATGGCGTGCCAGTGCATAGGTGTCCTTAGATGATATTGATTATATCCGTACATGCTCTAACAGTTTCCTCAGATACAAGAAGCCACAAGCTCAATTTAAGCTACGGGCGTCCCGACCATGGTCAAAGATAATTCCAGTGCAGCTGTCATTTATGTAAAAGATGCAGTTGGAACATGATAAATTATCTATGACTTTAAATTAATTGTTGAAAATGGGGCAAAGCCAGCCATATTGAGCTGTGTGCAGTCCAAGTATCATTTCAAAGTGGGCATGCTTTCACAGCTTACTCAAACGAGTTGATTACATGAACACTTTCAACTCTGAAGAAGATACGTGTAACCTAGTGAATTTTTCATAAAACGCCAATAATTTGACACGGCAGACTGTTCTCCCCTTGCGGGGAAAGTAAGTTGAGACAATAAGAAACCATCACTGCGAGTATCTTGAAAAAGTGTACCTAAATGTTTATCTACAGTTCCAGCCTCTAGTGAATGCTGCTGCGTGTGTGTAGGCTCCAAGACTGCACAATGCCGAGGAACTCGAGAGATAAATTTGGGCAAACCACCACCCAAACTGCTTCATCTGTAACATACGAATGATTTTAACCTCTTATCAATTGGAAAAAAAATTTACAGCTCTAGTATTCAGCGTTCATTTCATGCCGACACAAATCCTGGTAGCACCAAACGATTGTTCACGAATGAGCCACGCTAGTCAAAACTTATCAGAGGGGTACTGCCAGTCACGGTAAAAAGTGAGACCTTAGTGAAATCTTTAACTGCAAGATTACACTGCTAGCGTTCAAGCATTTTCGCGGTCGCCGTGATTGAAAGAACAGATCTAACCTCCCTGGAGTAGCGAACAAGTAGCA
>JAULKQ010003636.1:0-15866 GCA_032356285.1 Smithsoniella earleae
TACTTCATGATGGTGACCGTGTGTGTTTACCTGGGTACTGTATCTTCATTGCAACTGTTGACCCATCATGCAATATAGCCTTGTGAACTTGTCCAATAGATGCTGCTGCAGATGGATCCCACTCAAAACTGGCAACTTTTTGTTGCCAATCGTCGCCCAATTCGGTTGAAAGTGTGCGCTGCAACTGGTGCTTTGGCATTACATCGGCATTTTGCCTCACCTACACTCCAAGTGTAGTCTACCACCATTCGGGCAACGTAGGCAGACATTTACAGACATAGAAACTAACACATTAAGTCATTAACCCCAGTTAGACAACAAAGCAATTCTAGACTGCTGTTCAAGGTGAATTTGCAACATGAATTATCAAGCTGAGGTGGCCAATGAATTACTTCCAAACCAACGTAACAACTCAGGTGTGATCAATACATTGTATCAGAAATCAATATAGGCCTGAGCAGGCGTACAAACTACGATGATACCAACCTGAGTACGGTTGAGCGGAAAGTACATTATAAAATATTGTTCCATGGGTGTGTACATTGTTTCGTATGTTTATTTGACACAGCATTGTTGGATAACAGTGACCTCGACTTGGACTGTGCCACCCTCTCAACTCCTGTTCCAGTGAGTTAAAATCTGCAAGATCTGATGATACAAGATTATCACGATAGATATATGACAATAACGTCTATAAATCATTGGAATGCACGGCTAACCATCCTCAGGCACAGGCACTCTTGTAGAATAGACCTGTGTGACGGAAACTCACAACTGCTACCAAGAACCTGACTCAAGGCTCTAAGGAATTGGCTCTTGTCTGAGTTGCAGTTCGAAGCTCTTTACAAGAAAAAGTGTGGCCAGATATCTATGAATTTGGTACCAGAGCTCTGCTTTCTTGAAAACTAACCCAGTTCTCACATGGTCACTCTGAATCCACAGGCAAATAACTGGTTGTGATACTTTTCAAGAAAAAGCTCCCTTTACAAGGGAAGACATCATAGATTCTCACAACCTGTTTTACTTTTCTGGGCACTGAAGTACAAGAATCCGATCATGACATGCATTTAGAAGTTTCAGTACCTGCTCAAGAGCTGCAGATATAGCTGGAGGGATCATATCCTCATCCTGTATGGACAGCATTTGGCCTATCTTGAGTGCTGCACCTCTCATTCGGCAAAGTGCGTTGGCGAGCCGTTTTGCATTGGCTTCCGATAAGATTCCTTTTGAACCCTGAGGTGCTGGTGGTCTTAGAGCACTTGACATTGCATCAGTGGCAACTCCCCAAGCTAACCCAACACCTAGCCCAGCAAACCCCATTGCCCGCCCGATACGTGAAGATGGGACAGCTGTTTCTTTGAACTTCCGTTTAGGCGTGGTTCCCTGTGAAAGATTAGCAATGGCAGCAGCTCCATCATGAATAACCTTGCCTTCATGTGCAGATCCAACATGGTTTGCAGATGAGCTGAATGTACTGTTCGGGCCATGAATATTTGGATTTTCTGCTGGCTTCTCTCCGCTACACCTATTATTTACTTCAAACCCCACCACACCGGGCTTGCCTAACCTATAAGGTGCTTCATGGACAAGAGGTGCCGCCACTGTGTCTGAAGCAATTGAATTTTGACTGATTTGTCGATCATCTTTAGGAGTAGATGGTGAAGCTCTTTTTGTAATGTCTCTGGGTACGTCTCTGGCTTCCTGCTCGACGCCAGAAGGGGCTTGACTCGATTCTTTTGTCGATGGCGTTCGAGTGCGGGATTTACTGAGAGTAGTATTTGGCACTTGAACCGTCTGTGCTGTTTGTGTACGGAAGACGAGTTGATTATCTTCGACAACGGTGTAGCCGTGTGAGATATGGATCCTTTCCCGTCCTTCTTCTCTCTCTAGACTGGTAGTGTGACGTCCTGTGGTTGTTGCCGTCTCCGAGCTGGTGTCCCAGTTTTTTACTAACCCAGCGTACGCCAATGCAGTAACATCAGCTGGAAGCAGCTGATATACCTTACTGCGGGGACAAAGCTGTCCTTAGAGACTGGTCAAAAGCGCGTACGAGTTGAGCACTAATAATAATGTCTATAACGTCGTACTCGCTCCCTTCGACCCATAAGCTTCGGTTTCAGGAAGGAAAGTTGCTATTGGTTAATGTGTGTGCAACATTATTTCCTTGAATGCCTCAGTGCATAGCTTGCTTGCATCAACAACGTACCTCGTCGCTGCTACATTTGCGACCACTAACGCTGCTCCACGTGCGATGCGTATCAAGTCGTCTGCATGGCGAGACATTGACTTTTCTGTCACCTGCTACTCCTTAAATCCGTGCGTATTGCCATAGATATCACCAAGCTGAGACAGGATCCATGAGAGCTACTGTGTGTACCACGTACAAAGCTGTGGAACTGCGCAATCCTAGCGACCCTACCAGATCCCTTACATTATAATAGTTTACACAAAAGTTAGCAGATATTTTTCTGGTTGTGTGCGTAGCTTAACGTCATGACTTGAAACGACCTACGCAACAAGTGCGAGTGGAGCAAGCAACTATTATCCCGTTAATTCGAATTATTCGTCTCTCGCAGCATCAACACTTTGTTTTCACTTATAGAACGAATTTCACGGCATCTTGGTGGCCGCCTAGTTGAACGCGCTTGTCGCAAGTAGTATAATAATAGTGGAGTTTCACAGTCTCACCGTGAAGGGGATGAGCTACATGTCAATAATGAGTATCGCCAGATACAGATATATTTCCTAGATATGGACCAATGCATGGTTGGTGATGAGAGATGTTAATAAGATGAATGAACACCGAATGCTTGAAATGTATGCATCAAGTACAATCATTGGCAGACCCCCAATTTCCATCACATCATCTACACAGATCGATTGGACAAGCAGCATTCAGGACAAGGCAAGGAAATTCTCATGGAATACATTACAACCCCAAAGAGCTACAGTTTCTAAGAGCACTTTCACTAACACGTTTGTTTCTATCATTGTAAGGTATTAAACATGATGTCCTGTGTTGCAGTAGCTCTTTGAGAACAAAAGTACTTGACTTCAATCATACACAACCTACATGTATTGACAGTACGTAGTCTGCAATTCTTCAGACTTGCCCCAGTATCTGAAGATGAAGTTCAACAATTTAACAAAAGGAAAGAGAACAGAGAATTGTCCAGGAGACTAGATTGCAATCAGTGATTTCACTGCACACAGACAGTGAACCATGGGAGTTCAGAAGTTAACCTGTCATAAATTCCTAATCAAAGCTAATACTTTGGGAAGGAATAAGACATGCATTTGCTTTGGGCATCTGATTCTTGTACTACAGAATATAATAATTGCTATTCTGATATTCACAAACATTTATCTTAACTATGGATGACCAGCAATCCATTGGAACTCTTAAAAGAACTCGATATAGACTTGGAATGCGCCATTGTGTACTAACACAGACTGTTTCGAGCGAAGACATTTGGATGCATGACTGCTTTTTCAATGCAACAAATACGCAGCATATCTGAATAGTGCAACTGTGACTTGCCACATCCTACTCCCTGTCAAAGCAGTGCAGAGATTTGCACTCACCAACAAACCCCATTCTTGCTCCCATGAAACCACATACATACCAGATGCTTGACAACTGTAACATCTTAAGATACTACTCTCTCATCTGACATCTAGGACAAAGCCACTTCTGATCTACTTGTCATCTGTTTTACAAGAAGTAGTGCACACTCTTTCTCTAGGCAGCTTAAGCTACTCTCACTTACTAGATCATCCAAGTTTCTCAAGCTCAAGGATTCAAGTACAGACATGGGCATTTCACCATGAACTTGATAAATTATTCCTGGAGAAAAATGTCAGTAGATATTGAAACGCACACAAAAGAAAGCGACTGTGTGCCCCATATCAATGGCTTCAATTATGCCAACTAGCTCTCTAGTTATAATGAGGAAATACTTGCTTGCAATTACCAGTCAGATATGAAGTAGTCACCGACTACAGTTCAAACATATCATCTTGGACATCAATTTTGAAGCATGATGATGCACGATATCCAGGAGGAGTGAGCACATGACTGATACGCAAATTATTTCGTGGTCTGGTTGCTGAGCTGCTTTCAAGTACCAACTTCAGGTCCACTTTCGCAGTCAGCAAGAAAAGCACTGCAATTCTGCGTTCATGTCTTTGACCAGAAGTGTGAACGATGATTCCTTCAGCTGCCAGACACTGGTTCGAGTGAAAAGTATTTATTGGAATGATTGCAAGGATGTTCAGCCCATAGAACATGATAATCAATACTATGACCACCCGAACGGCAGTACCCCTCTTTTAAGTAGTCCGGCATCACTAAACATCATCCTGGTACCTCCCTCGCAGTAGGTCCTTGACATTTAGGAATCTCCATTTCCGAGGAAGGACAGAGACTGAATGTTCAGCATATTTACGCCAACGCGCATCTATTTCGAGCAACACCAGGTTTCTGTTTGACCGTCTATTTCTGGTTGGGAAGGACTACGGAATAAAAGCTGGGGAGGACGCGAAGGCAAGGTACAGAGTGCTGAATACTTAAGTGAACATAACTCAACTCTTAGTGGGAAACAGCCATTGAAGTAAGAATTCTGTTCACTCGGTAGCTGAAGATATGGCTACAGCTAATGCTCAGTGGAAGTCTGCACAGTCTCAGAAGCATACAGGGCAGGTAGACCATGAGTAAAATGCTCTGGTGGCATACGATGCAGCATGGGAGAACGATTGTACACATTCCAGGCAAGTTGTCCCGTACTCAGCTTAGCACAACGGGTTGCAATTCAGCATAACGAGAGTTTTCTGTTGTAAACACGTGACCATGGAGAGCAATAATGATAAATCGCAAGTGGGGAGTAGCCACAGCACCTTCCCTACATTATCTATCTCGAGCAATAAACATAAAAATTCCAAGTATTTGGGGATATTCCGTATCCTGTTTTTAGAACACACCAGTACACAAGTTATAGCAGAGCTTCGCGCCCGCTGCACATGCATGGTGAATATGCGTTATGCGTAATTACGCTTCAATTCAATAGCTCCTGGATGCTGAATGATCTTCATGAGCTAGCTCGCGAACTTGTACGTGTTGAGTAGACAAGTCACAATATTGGGATTACTGTTGCTACTGCTACTACATGTTGACAAATATGGTCAGCGCTGTGTGAAATCGGTAGCGTTGTTCCTGAGTTCTATTGACAACTCACAAATTATATGGCAACAGTTGTAGCTTGAGGGATGACATCGCTGACACAGGCAGCAGATACGTCTCCACTGGACATTGTTGATGTGGCTGGATCAGATGAATCAGAGGATGAAGCCTCACTTGTATCCCCTTGGCGTAGTGGTGTTGCACAGGTACAATACATACTAGTTTCACAATTGCAACATCTATTCAGAACCAAAACTACCTGTGTATAAAGTACGAACATGTGGGATAGATAATTTTGCCGACCTGCAGTCATCTCTGGATGGCAGAGTTCCCGGTGCTCCCTTCGCTGTTGTCAACCCGATCCATTACAAGGAACAGCCTGCGACTTCAGGTCGCCAAGAGCCTTCCTCTATATATCATCCTCCGGTGTATCAAACCGAAGCGACCGAATGGGCTGGAAGGACTCAAGCTACGTCCTGGGAAGGCACTGCCGCTCGCGCATTCCCTTTGTTGCATATCGGGTTTACAAAGGAACAGAAAAGAACGCTGAAAGAGCAAATAATTGCGTCTAAAACGTTAAAGAAATGCTCAGATCAAGTAACTGAGTTGTTGCCATCTGACTGGGAGAAGGTAATGCTGTTGCCAATCTCACCATACCTGTTGGGAACGATATCAACGTGCAGTACATGAATTCAGTGTTGCTGCAGGTTAAACCTATGCCATTACCAACATCAATTCTCGCCGAGAAGGAAATTTCGAGCACGTTTGAGAGATGGCAAGTAACTTGTAATCTCAGTGGCATTGCACACGCAGACAAGGCGATGGTGTATTCCTGGCAGCAATCACTAGCCCAACAAGATGCGGAGAAAAAGGCGAAAAAGGAGGCGATGGCAGTGCAACGGAAGCGTGTGTTCCATCTGCATGGTCAGGGCATTTACAACAGTACAACAGAAGTGTGCTCAACTTTCCATGAACTGCAAATCTCAGTGGTCAACTTCAAGGTCCATCCAGTAGCTCATCAAACTCCTATTAATTTGTAGCTGAAGTAGGTGCCATCCTAGGTTAGTAGGGCTGATTACATAGTTCATAGTTCTTATAATCTGGATATCATGTATATCAGGTATCAGTTACAGTTTCTAATCTCTTTCTGGGTGCCCCAGGTAACCATCAGTGTGATGGAAGCTGATTCACTTCTACCTTAGTATTATTATGCAAAAACTTGGAAGGTTCGTCCTTTTGTAGAGAAGGCTGCAGAAAGGTCCAAGAAGGAGGAGGCCTCAAGGGCAGCTGCAGCAGAAAAGGATGTGCGAGCTACTGCAGCTGAAGCTGAACTTCGTAAGCGTAGAAGTGTTATCGAATACCACGCACCAGTCCAACGGTGGTGGCCGCACGAACTTTATCATTTGGATTATGAGGCAAGAGGTGAAACCAGACATGTTGACTTCCAGTTGCAATCAAGCCTTCCTAATATGCTTAAGAATGAGAGAAACCGTTTGATGGAGAAATCAAGGAAGAATTGGGAGAAGAGAATTGGTACTGCCTTGAAGGAACTAGACTGTGATGGTGGGGGTGAGCATCGAAGTGCAAAAACCCGACTGTTGGTACAGCAGCGAAAGCTAAAGCTTCTGGGTATGCAGGTACATCCTGACCATTCCCCTGTGCATTTATCTCGGGAAGTGAGCTGTGATACTGTTGTGTCGTGTTAAGTAACTATTTCTTGAATGAATTACGTCCTTCAATTAAATTATACTGCCACTATGTTTTTTGACCCTGCTATGTAATGTGCCAAAGTTTAAAAGCCTGCCAACTTTGTGATCACATCCTAATGCAACAGTTTATCTGCCTAATTGTCTCTTTTCCCACAGCAACTAGAGACGCATGCATCCTGATGGATCACTGCACCCACTCGGATTGCACATTGATGTGTGGGTTTTATTTATAACTTGACCACCTCCAATCTCAAATAAATCATGTTATATAATATCATGTCTGCATGACATAATGAATAGGAAGAATAAGAGTAAACGAGGTAAATGCACTGGAGCATGTGATTTCATCTCTCTCTGTTGCATATTTCTATGTGCGATCTAAATCACTCCTGCAAGAGCTTTTCTTGTATTTTGTTGTGTAATCTTTGCCCCTGTGCATCAAATCCTGTAGGTTGCCACATGTTAGACAACCATAACACCTGCTTTTGGTAAATTTGATGTCATGCTAGTGTGGGCTTGGAGACCTGTTTGTAACCTTGCTTGCTGGAGAACATTCGATGCAATGTAAAGTGCCATTGTCAGATATCGCACATTTGTAGTAATATAGGTCAGACAGATACACTTGGGCTGGATTTCTCTAAATTTGTGTAAACCTGTAGATAATGTATCTCTATCATGGTTTATAATCTGGTTGAAAGTAACATTTAGGTGGGAGAATGAACAATCTGAACAGCATTGGGTAGAAAATTTCTGTACCATTGGCCCTGTTCTAGCTTCTGTTGCCCTACAGAGAAGGCTGCGTGAGAAGGTGGAGGCCAGGCAGCAAATGATCAACAGCATGCATGATCGAAATTACAAGAAATTCCAGAATGAGGTCAAAAAGTACTTGACAAATGCAGAAAGAGAGGCACATGAGAAGTACTGCAATTTATGGGGCACTCGTCTAGCAGGGATCAAAAACGTTCGTGGTGAAATCTATTCTAAGGTAAGACTTTCCAACCTGGATTGAATGAGAATTGAATGATATAACTGTCAGCAAGAGATTCCAGTGTTCAAGTTAATTGTTACTGTGGCACAATAGATGGGGTGATCAATTTTGCATAGTGTTGAGTTGTCCAGTCAGTCTCTTAGATTAGAGATTTGAGATCATTTTTATTATTGGTGGTATTGGATCTATTTGTGACTTTTTGACTCCGAATAATTGATCTGGAGTTTGTAGTTAGCTAACTGGAAGGATGTGAGGCTATTGATGAATCGAGCTGTGGTCAAGCAACATGAGCGCCTGGCACGCAATCAAACCAAACCAGACACGATTGATAATCGTGAGGCACGTATGCAAGCACTGAAGGATAACGATTTTGCAGCATATCAAGCCATGCTGAAGGCCACTCAGGGAGAAGCTGCAGCACTTGATGACAGGTGTGGTCTAGACTTGTCATCACTCTACTTGATCACACTGCTGTAGAAACGCCAATGCCTCCTTGGTAATTGTTTTAGGGCAGGAGATGTCATGATTACTTTTTTCGTATTTAAGGCACGTGGTCAGCAATAGTTTTCTATTCTGTTTTGTCAGCGTTGTTATCATTAATGGATAGCACTTGTGAGTTTTGATTCTTCTCCCCATCTACAATGTGTTGCAAATTATGTGGCGCACAGTTGCTCAAGGCATACTTCAGGCATGAATAATATGATCAATTACATAAAGACAATATGTGATTGCGCACGTTCAAGGCATGAATTAATCCTGAATATAGACAGGATTATATACAGCGTAGTCAGGGTTGATCCTTTCTGGATGCACCTGGAGAATAGAGTTGAACTGGATCTATGGCTATAGTGGTGACAAGCAGGACTATCAGGCATAGAGGAGAGTTAATTGTCGTTGATTAAATCGTTTTTGGTATCGTAACCAGAGATCGAAAAACCTCATGTGAAAGTTTTGTTATCACAAAATCTCGAGTGCTCAAGAACACCGCAGCTCAAGAGACATACTGGATTCGCTGAAAAAGTTGAATATTTATAATGAAATTGATTGTCAGTGGATGGGATTTGTTTGGCTTCAATGGCGTTTGTGGTCAGGTTTGACGAATTTGTGTAGTCTTGTACAGAGCTCAAGTTCGCATGAATGTATTATTTGGCGCTGTATGTCTTGACTACATGTCTGGTAATCTGTGATTGCCTGTTCCAAGCTTTACTGTATTGGGTAAGAGTATATTGTTCATTATTGAGCTTCAGATCTTTCATATTGTATGAGTATCTTTTTCAGCTGCTCTGCTGTGTGACAATTGTTACTGTAGTCAGTATAGTACCACATCACTAACAAGTCTTTGTTGACAAGTCGAGCCATTTTTCGAAACAACGAAATATGTGACTTTTTTTGTGCATCTGTCTCTCCTGAAACCTGAGCCCATGCATCATCAGTTACAACTGACAATCTGAATCTTGCTCCCCAAGGAAATCATCTTCACATCCATGAAAATGGTTGTCTTTTTCACTTCCACATCTGAAATTACTTGCACACATGGAATGGTGCACATAGCCAGTGCTCTACAGCATTGTTCCAGCATTTATTACCCCTTGTAGGTATGCGGCCATCACAAACTTCTTGGCAGAGACGGAATCATACTTGAATACGCTAACAGAGACGATTATGGCAAAGAAGCTTCATGAAATCAAGGAGAAGGCGTTTCAAAGTGCACTAGCAGACGCACGTACGGCAGGAGTACCCGAGGAGGCTGCAGAACAACAAGCTCTTCAGGCTGCGAATGAAGCAGCTGAAAAGAGCGAGTTCCAAAGACTGAATGATAATTTAGCAGGAGATGCACAGGTATTGGTTATGGTGATCGCCCATCTGTGAGAGCCAGTTCTAAGTCTTTTTTTTTATCCTTGTTCTTCTGTAGGCTCGGTATGTTGCTCTGGCACATGCTGTTGAGGAAGATGTGAAGCAGCCTCGAATGTTGAGAGGCCCTGGTGGAGCTCGCTTGCGTGAGTATCAGCATGTGGGGTTGAAGTGGATGGTTTCACTTTATAATAACAATCTGAATGGGATTCTTGCGGATGAAATGGGCCTTGGTAAAACTGTGCAAGTCATGGCTCTTATTGCACACCTTATGGAGGAGAAGGGCAATTTTGGCCCTCATCTTATTGTTGTACCAAATGCAGTTTTGGTGAATTGGCGTGCAGAGTTGACAACTTGGCTACCAGGTGCAGAAACCCTTTCACAAGCATATGGTCTAATTGCCAAGTAGCCTGTACTTCTGGCTCTATGGCAGTTGAGGCCTTCAAGTCCCTTGTCACTGTCAGTTTTTGCACGCTTTGGATGCTATAGACTGAGTGTTGTGCTGGCCGCAGATTGCAAAGTTGTTTATTACCATGGCGAGAAAGCAAGTCGTAATGCTATGTGGAAGGAACAGGTCGAATCTGTCACCTTTAATGTGCTTGTCACAACTTATGAGTTCATCATGCGGGATGCAAAGCAGTTGAGCAAGATGCAATGGAAATATTTGATTATTGATGAAGCACAGAGAATGAAAGATCGAGACAGTAAACTGTCCAAGGCATTTGATACATTTCAGTTTGATAAACGCTTGCTGCTTACTGGAACTCCTCTCCAGAATGAGCTGCGTGAATTGTGGAGTTTACTCAACCTGCTGCTTCCTCAGCTGTTCAATGATCAAGCACAGTTCGCAAAATGGTTTGGCGATGCACTCACCAAGTCAAACAAGAATGAGTCTGAGGACGATCTTATTGACAATGAACGCCGCGTGGTGGTTGTTAATAGGTGTGTCCAAGATTAATATTATTATTATTGTCCAAGATGCCAAGTTTGTGCTTGAAATTAGTTTGTGACTTCCTTTGTCAGTGTGTTAATCTGAATATCCTGGCCACCTTTTTTGCTTTGGTTTATTCTCAACTATTGTATTGTACATGCTTGCTTCTAATATTTATTCTGGAATTTTTAATCGCTATTCTGGACGACTGCAGAGTCAGAATGGGTCTCCTCAAGTCTGAGTCTGCCTAAACAAGTCCTTTCATTTATTGTGTTGCTGTGATCATGGTGTGTGGTGCAGGTTGCATCAGATTTTGGAACCGTTTATGCTTCGACGGCAAGTGCAAGATGTTGAGGGCAGACTGCCTGAGAAAGTCACTATTACTATTAAATGCCCCATGACTGGCTACCAAGGTGCCATTTACGATTGGGTTCGCGCTACATCAATGCTGCGGGTTGATCCTAAGAGTCCAGAGGCAGTACGACGGGGATCTAATCTAGTGAGTGTCAGAAATAGAGTCATGGAGCAAAGAAAAGTGTGCTCTTTCAGACTCCAAGTTTTGAAGTGTGACCACTTGCATTATTTTTGCAATCCTGTACCGTACTCAATTTCATTCAATAATTAAATGAACATTTCAGCTGTATTTGATATCCCTTGACATGAATTTTGGAACATTTTTTGGACTGGCTGGAACAAAGCATTGCATCTTATTTTGAATGAAAGGGGATGATATATTAGCCAAGTAATACAATTTTAATCATCCAATGACTCATTAGAACAGACTGTGTAATATTCTTGTGCTCGTGTATTCGACCAAGGCACTTGCAAACTGAGGGCTGCTTTGGTTTTACAGTTTCCAAGGTAAATTTTGATTTTCGAACTGTAGAAAATACAACTAATTGTTAGAAACTTGAGTTCATGCTTGGTAGAATAGAATTAGGAAAAAACGTGGTCCCGATAACTATCCTGAAGCTTTCCAGTTTCAGATACAGTGTTTGAAACATGCAATTTTATCCTATCTATAGATGTTCTAATATAATTAAGCCAGGCATGTAGTATCTTTCTTGGGTTGCGAGCAAATATCACTTACAGACACTTGAGTATTGAGTTGCGGCTGCTTGGAACTGTGCATCTGATGATCAAATCCAGGCACGGAAGTTTTTGCTCACATGTTATAGATGATAAACACAGGTTTAACTCGATTGTTGCCTTGTGTGTGAACTTAGTTGAGTTGATATCCAGTGTTCAAAAGCAAAAAATCACCTTGTCACGTCCATTTCCACATGTACCTGGTACGCATTCACTACAAATGACAGCTTACTGTTGCTACTGCACTCGGCAATGTTTGAATGCCCGGAATTGGTCATATCTCATGTTTCACACATAAATGCTACAGTCTTGGCATCCAAGTTGGAGCAAAATTTTGGTGTTGAATGTTACTGAATTGATTTTTTTCCCCATGATACAGTGTTAGTATTAATAGCTCAAGTTCTTACTGATAAAAGAAGCAGGTACATTCCTGTCTCAAATGGATCATATGTTGGTCAAACCTTTTTACATGTATTCTTGTACTCTTGGTTTTTCACAGCATGTGATGCATGCATTATGCTGAATGAAAGAAATAAGTTTAAACAAGCAGGGTTAGAATAGAACTCTTTGATTCTGTGGAACAATATGTTATGAGGCACAAATAAGTTGTGCACAGTTTTCCATTCTTCGAGGAGTACGATTTGGAAATTTGGTGTTTCATTGCAGCAAAGTAAGTGGGTAGGCATGTACGGGTAAGTCTTGGATGTCGCTCCATGACATTGGCTTGCGGCACAGCCCCTGCATGTGTTTGAACATTTGACTGGTCTGAGTATGAGTGTTGAAAGACATGAAGTTGTTGACAGCATTATGTGCGCAGATCTGTAACCACCCTTTAATTACGTATCCTCCACATGGGTATGAGGCAACCCTGCTGAAGCATTGGGCAGAAGCTGATGAGCGCCTAGTCACTCAGTGTGGGAAGATGCAATACGTTGACAGACTATTGATCAAGTTCTTCAAAACTGGTCATCGAGTCTTACTGTTTTCAACAATGACAAAAGTGCTTGACATCATGGAGCGGTATCTTCAGTGGCGGGAAGTTGACGGTATTTGCTCTGTTGCCATGCTGCTTTTTGTGTGATTAAGAACATGTTAAAACTGTGTCACCTTTCTGCAAAGATTTCTGTACTTTTTGCAGCATGTATTCCAACTGTTGTGTGGATACAGGGGAAAAGATGGAATACAGACGCATTGATGGAAGCAGCCAGCTAGAGGAACGTGAGCGCGCTATTGGAGATTTCAATGAAAAGGGCTCACAAGTGTTTGTATTTTTGCTCTCAATCCGTGCTGCAGGGCGTGGCCTTAACCTTCAATCAGCGGACACAGTCATCATGTATGATCCTGATGCTAATCCTAAGAATGAAGAGCAAGCAGTCGCTCGAAGCCATCGGATTGGACAAACAAAACCGGTGCGGGTTATCCACCTAGAGGCGGTTGCTGATGCTGCCCCAGATGCTACCATAGAGACAGGCCAGCAAGAAGATCCTGATTACAATGCAGAAGCAGCAGGTGCTAATCATATGCGCTGTGAATTTTTAATGCGTGACGCTCACCAGCTAGATACAATGTCTGTGGTCTGTGCTTGTTGCAGGTGATGCTGCAGATGCAGCCCGAGTGGCAGCTGCCAGTGCTGCAGCTGTTGCAAATAGACGTGGTATTGGTGCTGTAGCAGCCGCAGCTATGGACGTTCGCAGAAACACCACTAGATATGCCGACAGTGTGGAATCAGTGTATCGGCATGTCATTCAGAAGCAGAAGAATGACATGGCTGCCGAGATTATTGATGCTGGTAGATTTGACCAGCGCACAACCAATGCAGAGCGAAAAGAGACGCTCGAGCAGATTGTGGCAGATGCCGAAAGGAACAGAATTGCTAAGAACGAGGTTCCAACGTGGGATTGGATACATCGAAAACTGGCCCGTAGTAGTGGAGAACTGGAGATGTTCTCCAAGATCGATGAGGAAACTAATTGGTTTGCTCCTTGCTCCCTAGAGGAGTCTCCTGCTTGGATTCGATTTAGTGCTGAGGACATCCAGGCAGCAGTGCCCGAGCGGAAGCGTCGGAGGGGTGAGCTTGAAGAGCCGGTGATGGTTGGCTCTGCCTGGGGATCACAACAGGTGGAGCTCTCTGAAAATATATACACGGGCGAGACTAACTCTCCTGTAACCCTGTCCTGCATCCTTCAGCATTGTGATTGAGCTGTTGCAATGTACAGGACACCTTTGATGACAGTGGCCGACGAGTCCGAAAAGCTCGGGTGAAGGCATCAGAGGCAATTGCACAGCATGCCCAGTGGGTTACTCACAACCCCTACAGGATGCCTGCTACCGACGCTGACGCAGATGAGGGAGACGAGCTGGGCGCAGATGAGGTAAATGATGCAAAGAATCGTCTTGGTTCAAGACCAAGTAGCAGTGCTCTCACTGGGCAGGGTCGAACTAATATTACTGGAGAAGATGATGACGATGTGCAGATGTTCTCAGATGGTGTGTACTTTTTTGAGGCGTTGCTTTATGCTATGACATTCTGACTGCTACTCCTTTCATTTGGTTTGTTGTGTACAGTGGAGATTGACTTGATAGAAGATGATGATGTGGAAAAGCTGGATTGAGAAGAATGATCAAGGGTTTTCAAGCAGCCTCGTAAGCAAGATGTAGAGCGTGGGATATGTAGTTCCCATCACCAATCTTAGCATATTTTCTTTAGTCTTTTACTCCCGAACTGAAAGGGTCAATATTGCATAAATATGGCCCATGCTACAGTGAAGTATAATCACTATCAGACATCAGATTACGTTACTAGTAGCAGGGAATTTCGGCTGAATCTCGTTACTCTCGTATTTACGATTCCCAGGTGATGCTCAGTCCGTGAATACTTTGTGAGGTACTGATTGGCGTAAGTAATATACATGTAACCATTTTGGTGAAAATCTGAGCATAGGTAGATGCTTTCTGGTTGGACATGTGGTGTACAGTGCACAGCATAGAATTGGGTCTGGGATGTGAAGCTTAGGAGGAGGAGGTACAGATAGTACGCACACTTGTAATAACATTACTGAGAGTGTAACCTAAGGAATGGATAGACATCTAAGATCCCCACGTTGTAAGCACACATGAGCGCAATGCAGCCGACATTTCAGCTTTAGTACACCGGAAGTTAACTTGACTATCTGCTTACAGAAAAACTTGACAGCACACAAAGTGAATGCTACATGAGACCACAGTCTCATCAGGAGTGATCATGACTTGTGAAGGTGAACTGCGTTACTATTCTGTAACTGCTGTAGCAGGTCTGGTAGGCATCTATGCTTTACTATTGTCAGATATTTGTTGCTGGGTATCCAACACTTTGACATGGGTGGTGTTTGATTTAGTGCCCCTTGCTTTTGTTATTCTGTGGATGCCTCCGCCAATGCTCAGTTATCAGTTCATAATTGTCATCTCCTCATGGTAGTTGTTCAGCCTACATTTTGCACGTCCCCACATTCTAATATCCAGCCTAAGCTCTTTTGACTGGGGAGGGTTTACCAAATTTTGGCTCTTCACAAAAATTTTTACCTTTCCTAGGGACAAGAGTCACCAAAGTGTGAGAGTGCTGCTTTCCTCACATAAAAGTTCTGCATAGTGCTACATCCTTTGGATCTTTCAATCAATTTTGCTTATCCTGATCCTCAAAGTGACTTGTACAGAAAAGAACACTATCCCTGGTGCATTCCAGAGTCTCACAAGAATCATAGATTATAAAACAAGATCTGGGACAGTTAAAATGGCAGAATATGTTTTGGAGAAGCCATAATCTACATTTTCTGATATCTTTTACTTCTTTGTCACCGTGTTCCTCACATCAGTATGTCTGAAGACGAAGTGAACCAGCAAAACTACTTCATGAAATTAGACCACTTTTCCATCGACTCCATCCCAAACAGTATCTCCTTATAATTGACATAGCCTTGCCTTGATCTGATTCTCAACGCCAAGGAAATATGAGCAGTGTGATATCATAAGCTGGATGATTTAACAGTAACACGTTCTCTGCATGACTGAATTGAGTATAAGATCTTGAACTCCATTATCATCATGAACCCCATTTTCATGTATCAGGTGTAGTTCTCTTAGCGA
>JAULKQ010003647.1:0-15852 GCA_032356285.1 Smithsoniella earleae
CATTGTGTATCCCCTCACAGCCAGAGAGGACACTGACAAGTTTTCTTCTACCCTGCTCTTGCAGTAGACAGGTTGGATACCAACACCCAGTTGAAGGCGTGGTTGGCTTCCGCATCAAAGTGTCTGCTGTTGTCCTCCCACCACAGCTTGTAGATCTTACTTTCATCTGGGACAACATGCCTCAGAGCACTCTCCCTGTCCACAATCTGCATGCTCAGTGCTCCCCACTAGCCACCGATATATGCAGTACAACCGAGTGACCAAAATGATTTGAATTGTTACACCGGCTCGACACTGAATTGGCCCAGAAACAACAAATTGTGAACGCGCTTTACTGCTTGCACATGGTGCCTTCACACAGCAGCCCATCTGAGCTGCCAAGACGCTCAGAACACTGTAATTGAAACTTGAACACTGTTCCAATCAGTCAATTTATTCACTGCTGCAGGCACCTTGCTCAACGGGGCTTGGAGAGAGCCCAAATCGACCAATGGAGAGTGATCTATGTCGAGCTTTTCACTACTCAGCAGCGTGGAGAACAAAACATGCAGCATTCAGCTCAGCCAGACTAAGTGTATGTCCTACAATGTATCCAAATTGGTACTACTACATTTGGATTTTTCTTCCAGGAACAAGTTTGATTAATCTGTCAAATCTGCAAAGACTAAAAAATCACCCACATGTTTTTCTTGGGCATTGTACATTAGTTTATAAGTGATTGCAAGGGCATTATTACCAAGCGTGCATAGTTTGTAGTATACAGGGTGAGAGAGTGGCAAATAGAGTGTTTACAAAAAGTTAACATTGCTCTCAAATGTTTGCTTGGTATTGATTGAACTTTGTTGTGATTTAGTGGTTCCATGGCAAGAATAAAAGCAGTTATGCGGGCGTCAGTCGCCGCCATTCTGTTACCAAGTGTTTACCATGTTGCATCGACAGTGAGGTTGCTGTTTCGTCTTCGAGATAGTCTTCTGAGTGAATTTACAATCTTGCATTAATCCTACATGTTTGCTCACAGAAAGATTCACGTGCTTCACCCAGTAAATGTGCAATTTACTTCCAATTTTACTCTGTACCCAAGGATCTGATGTCATTTGCCTACAATAGTGTGTAGGTTAAAGGCTGTTCAAATATGCTAGACGCCGGAACGAGTGATGAATTGAATTAGTTTACCAGTCCATTCTTCAATGTTTCACAGTACTTTCCCGCACTGGGGAACTTTTCCTTTTCAAGGGTGGCTAGGAGCAGCCAGCTGCAGAGCGGGCTGTGCCTGGATAGGTGAATCCAGGTGCAGCACTGATTGCCAACTCTACATGATGAGCAGTTCGACGAATTAGAAGGATCTGTAAAAGGAAGTAGAAATAGGAAGGCAAGCTATGGATACAAGAATGATTGGAGCTGGCCAATTGGACTTCATTCAAGGAGAATCTTTGCGCACAGAGAACCAAAGCGTTGCTTTGAAGGCAACGAGCAGATGACTTGACACTTTTCAAGTAAGTCACTGTTTGCGAAAGCTACTGGTCTGCCCAGGTTGCCCAGTACAGCATCGTAATGACCGCGTCTTGGAGCTCAATTTGAACGCTCTCATGATAGAACGTTTTCGCAAAGTAACTCAGGAATGAAAAATTTGTCAAGACGACCAAGGTTCTATTGTGAGATTGTCCGATATTGGGCAACTTGTTACCAAGAAACGAGTGCCGTGTTCCCTTAGATCGATGTCGAACTACATTCCTTCCACAAGTTCACCATTCACAAACAAACCGTAATATTGAATTAGCGAACGGGCGTAGCAGTTTGTCAAGTGTATCGCGACAGCGCCTGTATTGGCTGAATACACCCGTCGACCACTCAACTACTGCAACCCTAAAGGTTAAGCTGGTGCGAGCAGTCCCTTCACTACTGTTCTGTTGAGCTTGTAACTTGACGTAGTTAGTGAATGCCTGAACCTGACTTAAGAGGGAGTCAAGGTGAGATCCGTACGCGGTTCAGAGGTACGTTGCAGCGGGTAGGCACATGTAAATGATGGTAGGGGGGAACCACGCTGAACAGTCTATGGTTCCTTTTTTCCGGAGTTGTTCCCATCCACCATAATCTAAACGGGAGCTGCGAATGAAACAAGCCGCACAAGTAATTGATGTCGGGACAACGCGAAACGTCTGTGGAACCACAGCTACGATCAGTTCCATACATCCAAAGCCCGAAATTTAGGAAAACATCTGTCAGACCATTCACTTTCAACATTTCAACGATCTCCCTCAAAGAAGTGAACTCTTCCGTGAAGTATTGAATGAATGCCATGTTAACGTGGTGATTCTGCAGCCAGGGCAAAACAACTTAAATGGAGGGCGTATGAGCGCCAAGATAACGACAACATTGCTGTGGTGATAGCTAGCGTGAGAATTTGATTGTGCGGAATTAATGTGGTAAATTGACACCAGGTTTGCGCATGAACACTGTGGGCGAGAAGCGAACCTGCTTATCGTCAAAAGTGAAATGGCGATATTCATGCACATAACCTGGCGTTGGCACAGGATTAGTACGAGAGCATAAACACAACTCCCTAGAGCTGAAGTCTGGAGTAACGCGATCCAGCGCTGCTGTGCTCTGTGTAAAGAAGTCAGCCCATGTATCAAAACGGTTCTCGTTGAGGATGTAAGTGTTGTCCTCAGGATCCGGGCACTGTCTGAGGGCACTGTCAGATGTAAGCGAAGACGGGAGCAGTGAACAAATTCGCGGGTAAGAAAAAAGTTGGGATAAAACTGAGAAATTACCCCTCAACAATATAGTGTGCGAGTTCTAGATACTGGTACCGAGAGACGCTGTCACCAACAAAGGCAATGCGCAATCCAGATAGTGTTTCCATGGTCCACGTGTAGTGCTTAGAACTTCGAACCATTTGTTTTGCAACACTACACTCTTCATATGGAGCAGCATCCTGGATTCTTACGCCGATTCCAGACTTGCAGGCGAGGATGCAAATTCCAAGAAAACAGCGGAGAAACAGTTGGGCAGAGCGAGTGTACATTGGCATGAAAAGGCAGTACAGACAATGAAGTTAACCGATATTTCCAACAAATTGAGAAAGGACCCGCTCTTCCGGGTCACTAGTCATGTAAAGGCGTTCCTTCATAGCAAAGTTCACAACTTACGTGGCGCATGCAGGGCACTTGTAGACATGCAGAGTTCAGAGTGTGCATGTATATCTGAGATACTTCATACAGTCCTTCGCTGGACTGATTTCTGATGTTGCTGGCTACATTTTTAGAAGGATATCAAGGGGGCGGAAGTTGGTTTTATTTTCTATCGAAATGTGCAGTAGACGGTGTGCCAGATGATTCCGGTTTCTTGCACCTGACAGAATATGGCAATGTGGGCAGATATTGTTGAATGATAAATCATGACACCGCGAATCACTATATATACGACATAATAGAGGTCAATAATCAATTAAATCCAGTACGGATTTGGCGCTTTTCGATTCCTAACAGATATGATTAGACCAGTGCATACGGGGTTCGTGTATCAGAGCACCAATGAAGAGCATAGCCGAGTGTATTGTTCAGTTTGACAGCGCGAATTTGGGCCTCTTGCGACAAAAGTGCGGGTCTGAATTGGACGTGGGCAGAATGTCTTATGTACCCGAGTAGGCCGTGATTTCAGAATCCTGGAAACATGCGGTCACAAAAATCATTCACGGGTATGATATCCACAAGTGACAGATGGGCACAGGGGGACCTATTTTATTTGACTCGTCACCAAGAGGTGCATCATGATTTAGCAAGAGGAAATTTCTGCCAGAATCTGACAAAATCCCATGGAGAGCTTATATGTGACCATGACTCATTGTTAGCACATATGTTGAAGCCGACTGGCACAACTTCCAGCTGCATGGCGAAGTCAGCAACGCCTCTTGCTTGTGTAGATTCAGGTTCAGCATTTTCGGAGGGGTAACTGGTGCATGTCTCCCTTTGATTACTCCTAGAGCAGCGAATTTGAGCGTGAACAAATCTACCATCACATGATCTGAGAAAAGTATACTCTGAACCTTGGATCCGAGTCTCTAGATACAGTTTTGATACCTTGACTGTGATCTGAAACCTTTGAGCTCTGATACATAAAATAGAACACGCAGATAGTTGCCTTGATAACGAACTATCTCACAAAGGCTCTTTTACTTGCTTTCAACTTGTGTTGACTCCGATCTCACAAAGTGACCCTCGGAGCCATCACTGCTCATCTTATTTACAAGGTAGGGCATACTTGCAAGGTACTAGTACAGTTTCCAACTGAAAACATTCCCTGAAAACGTGAAGCTCTGGAGGCTCTGGAGACATGCTAAACACAAGCATTTTCAAGGCTGATAAGCACAGGACTGGCTCAAAAGCATGTTCATGGCTCTTCATAAAAAATGCAGCAATCCTCACGACTGCAAGAAACAAAAGGCCATCCTTGGCTTAATTGCGACATCCAGCGCGGAATTCAGCCAATCTTCGTGCAAGTTCAGCAGTTGAAGTGGTTGGCCTGGACTTCGACCAAGTTTCACTGTCGAAGCCGCATCCGCCTGCTAGCACTCTGCTCAGATCCGAGTCACTCTGAAAAGCATCAAAGTCACCAGATGTAGTCATGGAGCACATGTCTATGCCATGGCTAGACCATGGAGGGATGCCGCAGTCCTCAGGGCTAGCATTCGGCATGGACTTACGTGTGTGGCTGGTAACTGAGAACGGAGACCTCGGATCTTCTCTACAACTGATAGCTTGAGCGCGGCTCTGCTCCAGTTGCATTACGGCGACTGACATGTGGCGAATTCCAGCGGTAGGGGAGTGTGCGCCAGGCCTTAGCGCTGGGGCATCACGCTCTTCTGGCTCGCCATCTTCGGGAAACACCTCACAATGGCCTACCTGCACGAGCACAAACAAAATAAAACAAATGCAAATTGAACATACAACATGTTGAAGCACAGTATACAGACAGCGGTGTTGGCAGCTGTCGAAAGTAGTGTCAGATGGACTCCAACTCAAAGCAAGCACGTTTCCCACCTGACAAGTATCATACTTGTGTAAAGAACAAACACAGGGTTTCGATTGACCAGGGTTGAAAGCACACAATTTTACCGGGGCCGGCGTATTTGACGAGTAGATCAGGAATCTTTCGCCAAAGCTGCTTCTGATTGTCTTCAGGAGCTGGCCCCAGCGGCCCATCTAGCTGTACAACTGGGCTATTATCGGACACAGCATGCCATGCTGAAACAGGGGACGCGCAGTGCTCTAAGTTATCCACGCAGGCATCAGAGCCATCTGACTCAGCTGTGTGGTTACTGGAGCCTTCAGGAGAGTCCTGGTTGCCTTTTTTGTCCAAGAACGACATCAGGGAGGGCCGAATCAGGTTGCACAAGTTCTTGTACTCGTCTGAGTCACCTTGGAGAGTGGAAGCATGCCTCAGTTTCGCAAAATTGTTTGTGGATCTACCAGACTGCGAGACACTGCCAGGGCAGCTCACAGGCCAGCTGGCGGTGCCAGATTGGGAAGGAGCACGAGGGGGTGACATCGGTGTATCGGGAGGGTGGATGCCAGGGATCGGAGATCGTTTCCAAAGTGCGAGTCTCTCTCGCAACTGGGCCAATGGATTCTGGCTGTCCTCTGGGCCGCTGCTTCGCTGCGATGAGGGTCGTGCATCCTTGGTAGCTGTGGCTGCAGGGGGAGTGGACTCCCTGCTATTCGGAGGGTTAAATGGTGCATTGGAAGCAGCAGTCGAGCTTTTAGAGCCTTTGTGGGACATGGGGTGGTTTTGTGGTGTGTTTTGGCCGGCAGGTGGAGCAGAGAGAGAAAGTTTTGCAGCTATTGGTGATGAGGGCGAGAGGGGTTGCTGTGGAGGCGTTGGGAAAGGAGACAGCGACCTGTGGCGTCGATCTTGCTCCTCTTGCTCAGCAAGGCGACTTAGGGAACGGAGGGCCATCTGGGATATGGGGCTACACGACACGCTATTATCCAGCAGAGCGCGGTCACAAGGTACACTAGCACCATCTGGATTCCTCCGGATCTCTTCATCCACACTGTACCCCATTGAACATGATGTTGCATTAGATACAGTAAAGCTGCTGTAGGCTGCTGAAGTTCTGCTGTTGTTGCACTGATTCTTAAGCAAACATATGAAATACAGTATGCTAGCTGCCCTTGTCTACAGATTGCAAGCTAACAGAATGTAACGGGCTGCGTGCTTCAGATATTGACATTCTGGTTGTTTGAGTGAACAACTTGGCAGCATGGACAACAGTTTCACCAGATCTGCCCAACTTCTGATACTGCTTCAGTGCAGTAATACAGGCTAGCATCTTCATGTCTGTGAGTTAGCTAGACGACAGCAAAGTCATCACACAATCAACCGGAGCTGTCTCTTCTGTGGTACACCTGGCGACGCTTCTACGGATAAGTACGCACACTCAAAAGCCAACAGAAATTAGATTACTTGAGGCGATGGTGCACAGGCACACCTGGGCTTGCTGGAGTTGTGTGAGTGGCTAAGAGCTGTGCTTTCAGAGGTGCAAGAGGAGGCATGAGAATTGGAGCCTGTAATTTGGATGCCAGGAATAAGTTGACACGCTGAATTATCTACTTTGGGTTGAACTTGGCCATTGGGTGCAGAACTCTTTGCACCAGAGTTACCTGCATTAGAGCATAAATGAGATGAAAGCTGCCACACAATGAAGTGTAGAAGGATTCAAGAGCTCTTCACCGCAGTTATTTTCCAACATCTCACCAAATCATACTGTGACTCACTCACTGGTACACACACTTCGCAGGGATAGAAACAGCGGTTTTCTGCTATCTGAGACTAACTACAGCGGCTGTTGCGAATCAGTTTCCCTGTTTCACACTCACACTAATGACATACACAAATACAACAGAATGCTGAGAGAAGCATGTGCATCTCTAGGGCATCTGATTCCGATGTGGGCAGAGCCACTTTGGATACATAGCTTCCAAAGAAGTGCGATGATGCACTCCATTTCCTATCTGATGCTATAAATCAGATATATAGCTTGACAGGGACAGCAATCTCATAAAATCTAAACATGATATCAAGATACGATAATTATCATCTGCACAAATGTGTAACAGCTGGATGGGTCAGCTGAGCTGAAGTGGGCTTTCACCCGAGGTAGTCCCATTCTTATACTTTCCAGGATAGAGAAAGCCGTTACTACTATTCCACTATCTTCTCTTGATGATAAACAAGGCTGTGCACTCCAGAAGTATTGGCCCTATTTCCATTAGTGAGATAAACCAGTATTGTCGCATACGACAATCTTCCAACTGGTGAGATAAAACTTTGAATCGCATGCAGCGTTTCCATCAGGCCAGGATACATGTAGGTCGATCGCGGGCGCAGAATCACTGCAATCCATTCAGTTAAATTCCCTCCTCACTACATGCTACTACATACTACTACTCTGTGCAGATGAAGCCGAGCGCATCCGAATCGAAGGTGAGCATAGCAAAGGTCACAGGTCAGTATGTAGGTCCGTGATCGCAAAGCATGTAGTGCACAGGAGGTCCGGCATTATGACTGCAGCACTCGTAATCGTCAAATGAGATCATTTTTAGTCGAAAACTCGCGAAATCTGCAGCTTTCCATCTCATCAGGACAGTGAGATAAAACGCAGATTAATGTAACTCATGAGACCATACTGGTTTATCTCACTAATGGAAATAGGGCCATTGAGTCTAAAGCTTGTTATAGCAAGAATCAAAGTTACAGTAGACTGTGAAGGCAATCCAGGAACTCTTGAATCGAGGAATACAGGTGAGTGCTAAGGCTCAATAATAGAAGAGCGTACAAGTAATGGCACCTGAGGAGCAAGTCCTCTGTGAAGCAGGGCTGCTATGTTTGCTTGTAACTGAGCAGCCAAGCTGAGCATCTCCTGGTGTAGGCACATTGGAATAGCCATCCATATGGTCTTGCTGAATGAGATGAGCTGCAGGGTTGGTATCATGCGCTGCAGAGTGCACAGCCTTTACATGTGATTCACAGGCTGGGACTGTTCTAACTTCATCAGAGACATGGCTGCCCATGTGGCTGAGAGAATGTTCCTCACGTGCGATATCTCCTTGCCAGTCATGTTTCATGATGGAAGCGGGGGTGGAAGCTGCATGGTCCTCAGTGTGTGAACTTACATCATTGACCATGGCACTTACTGATTGGTCTGCCTGGGTGAGCAGGTTAGCTTGACGTATCGACCCAGTCTCAGAGGAATTTATGTAAGGGGGTTGGGAACTGTGGACACGTTCCTCAGATCCTGTGGGGTTCTCTGAAGAACGGCTGACTGCATTGTCCTCAACAGTAGAGCTAGAACTATGCCTTGCAGGTACCGCATCCAATAATGGATTTGGACTGCTTGATTGTGCCTGTAACATAAACTCAAGCATGGATTTAGACGGTTTCATTGATGAATACGACTCAGAGGAAACAAGCCTGGTTGCCAGCTAGCCTAGTTTCCATCTGAGGATCAACTGTGTTAAATGGCTGTGCGGGTTGCTTTGCCACTTGGAATACAAACAAGCTCTGTTTTCTGGCAGGCCAATCGGGCAACAACGCGAGAGTCAAGTCCCGCACCAGGCATATGTCATCAGTGAGGGGTGATTGGATTTGAGACAATCTGTGTACGTGGAAAGCATCAGGAGGTGCTGAGGGTAACTCGTAAGTAGATTGTGGAGTACCCACATTGCAGCAGCTTGCAGCTGGACTGCTGCATAGAGTACTACACATTAAGGCGAAGCAATCAAATAAACCAATCAATGAATGAGCTAGCTTTGGTAATTTCCAAAACTCTACCAATTGTGTTTACATGATTTAGTGTAGTATCTGTGCATCCCTGATGGTCCTAACGGAACTGGTTTTCCAGGAGATAGGCTTTAAGCGGTACAAGGAGGGAACTGCAAAGGGGTGAGCTGCTGCACACCATATAATGGTGCAACAAGTATAGCACGTACATGCCACGAAAGTGAATGATTTGAACAGTAACATAGAAACTTACTACCAGTACTGCATACTATGAACGTGCTCAATGGTGATGATCATGATGTACAGTAGATAATTCAAGTTTGAAGGTACCTGGAGTCAGAGGCGAGAAGTTGTGGGATAACTTGTTGCTAGTGTGAATGCTACTGCAATGAAGAGGCAGCATTGAGGAGTGTGAAGTGTAGTTAGATCTGACTTTATTATGATTGGTGATAGTCAAGTGCTGATTGGCTGCACGGAGTGAAATATTGGGTACATGCACAATAGTTAGATGAGACATATTGACACTGTTTAAAATGGAAGAGGGCAGCACACCGTGTGAACTGGGAGCATCTTTGGCTGTCCAGCTCTGTGCTGTTTCCATCCAGCCTTCTTTCTTGTGGTGGGAGTGCCTGCTGGTCCATGGGAGAGTGTAAGGAAGACCGGCCGGAATGCAGAGAATGATCTAATCTCGTTGACTGGGTTGCATCACTCGGGCTCTTCTGCTCACCTCCAGCTGGTGAACCAGTACATAGTTCCTCTAGGAGTGAACTTCTACAGTGTGGAGTTGGCCTGCCACCAGAACCAGACACTGGAGGGCTGAAAGGTGCGTCTTGAGGGGCAGGGGCCAGTGCACCAGGAACCCAAGCAGAAATGAGAGGAGCATGCACAGGTGAGAACTCACAGGTGGAAGATTCAATCTGCACTACTGGCGGCAAGGCCACACAGCTGGTTCCGGGTACGTCTGGTCCCTCACAAGTGGCACCATCACAGCCTGGTCGAAGACTCAGCAGCTTTTCGTCTTGAGATCTGATCCTATCACGAGCAGCGCTAAGCTCAGAAGCCAGTCGAGCAGCCTCCTGCTGTGCATCATGGAGCTGCCGCTTGATTTCCGAGTCTGCGTCTACCTTACCTGGAGCTACATGTTCACAATGTAATGATGCAGGGGTGACTACCCACCCAGGCACTTACAACAACCTTGTGGGGATAAAGTCGCCTTAACTTCAAACATACATTTTCTCACAGATTGCTGCAGCACACCAGTGGTATCCCGTGAAGTATCAACACGGGCCTCCAGAGCTTTACAGCGGGATTCAGAGTCTGCAGCAGCTGCCTTGGCTTCTCTAACTCGTGCTCCAGCTGACAAAAGACGCTGGTGCATCGCCACTGCCAGATTTCGGAGCCGCTGTTTCTCTAGCACATAGGGACCACTATTTTCGTCGCCATTCACCCTATTCCGTGATACATCTCTCCCCCCCAGTTCAGCCAGTGTCCCTGAAAAGTCAAGAGCTCCACACTCTACTTCAGATTCGTCACCCTCAACACTCAAAGGCTTCACAATCAAAGGATTCGGCTCGCCACCGCAACTACTACATTCCTTATTACCATCACTCTGGTGCGCAGGACAACCTTGCCTGTCAGTCTCGAGAGCAGACACCCGCAGTTCTAGCTCTCTCAGAGTTGAGAGCCACTCAGCACCTGCACAAGCAGATGTAATTTTTCAGCAGCTTTCAGCCCCTGTAATTATGCACAGGTGCTCAGAGAAATAACTGTGATCCTAAGACCAGAATACTGGATGTATTTATGAGAAAAAAACTTTGGGGGATGGCCAGGCTATGCGAAAGCTACAGCTAGGATCTGAAAGGGAACCCACAGGGGTGTATTACAGGCACCAAGCAGGTTGGTCATCGTCTGTCGTTGTTCAGGTTCTAAAAAGAACAAATTCTGAAGTATCGCGATATAACTGTGAAAACGATAATGCCTTTCAGACAGTACACTACATCGAACAAGGAAGCAACATAAAACAGTGAGTTAGCTAGGGAAGATGGTAATATGACCTTGGAGACAGACTGCTTCCCCCACAACAGCATGTAACCACTTTAACAGCTCCCATAATCATCAGGGAAGTACAATTCTCACCTTCTTTGTTCAACAAGACGGTTTGCTTCGATCTTATTCTGTGTATACAAATGACTATATGGGCTGATAGACGCCCGAGATAAACCCCCAGCATGCACTCTATCCCATTTACAATCATTCTCTGTTAAATTGTAAGGACCCTTCAACCAAACTTTCCATACAAACCCCACTACAGGGAAATCCAAGCATCGTGCGAAACCGATTGCTGCGAGCACCATAAAATTCCAACAAGGCATACTTACAGAAATACCACAAATGCTAAATGTTTGCAGCTCCCTAATATTATCTTACTTGGCATGGAAGATGTGGAAGTTAGTGCTACACACAATAGTTGCTTTACAAACCTATCTAGGAACCCCAGACAGAGGAGACAGCAACCTCCACCTCACCCTTGTGGCAGCATTTGTACTCTACTCTAGGGCCCAAGTAAGCCCAAATTCTTTGAACACACTTCCTAAACAGCAGTGATGATGAGCTACAGTTGTACTTTCTCTAGTAACCTGGTCAATTGACACCTCGACCGTTTGACCTGTCACAGCAGCATAAGTGAATTATTGCGTGACCTTTTCCCTTTACTTTGGTGCCAATTGAAAAATGAATGAACATTCTTACAGCACCTGCAACCCCTTAAAAATGATGCCCAATAGCAGCTTCTTTTGCAGCTACATTATCTCAGTTGATAACGTCATAGTCAGCCTTTCTTTGGTCAGAGCAATAATTATTTCCCTCTACCACTTGTTGATATATTTCTGGATTCTTTGCTGGCATCCAACGTGCAGTTCAAATGGTCCAGAAAGTTGGAAAATTTTAATAGGTAACATGTGTCATGGATCCGGCGAAGGTTTCAATGAACTACGGCATGCACATTCAACAGATGTCACAAATTTGCAACTCCTTTCCACCACATAGTTTAGAAGTCTCCAGCCATCACCTGCTACATCTTCAAATGCACATGGCATAAATGCTAGAATATCAAAATCTTTTTATAATCAAAAGTAAAGGTGTTCAGTAATCACATATACTAGAAACACAAGGTTTGAGTAGTCATGGGTAGATATTTATATCAGGTAAGAAGGTAATAGAAATACTAGACATATTGTTATCAAACAAGCTGACTACTGAGAGTTTCAAGTAAAGAATAGGACAGTGCTTCACAAAGGGATTGTGCTCTCTGTTTCAGTCAGACAAGCCAGTGTTCCTTACTTCAAAAGATTAGCAGTAGGTAGTTGACACAGAAATCTTTTTGCTGTGCATAAGCTGAGTGAAGGGAAGGGAGTCAGGCACACCAGCACTATCCTGCCTGTTCTCTGGGGACTTGCCACTGCAGACTGGGAGCAGTGCATACTCTCCCTCAATGCCTTGCTTCTCAAGCTCACGAGAATCTGAATCTTGAGCTGCAATTGGACTCATCTGGTTCGGGGAAGGCACTACATCAGTCACATGTACATGCTGCAGTGCGCCACTGGTTGTTTCTGCCCCATCTTGGCTACAAAATCCTTGCTGACAGGTTGCTTCTGCACTACCTTCAACACGGGCCTTTTGTGTCTCGCTGCCTGCTGACAATTCAAGCTGTGACAAACGCTGCTGTAACTGGTCCCGCAGTGTGCTTTCTTGCTCCAATTTCCATTTGGAATCTTCAACTTCATCACACTTGCTAGCAAACCTACACGAACCACCCATCTCAATGTCATCAGAAGCATTAACAAACAAAGTAAAAATGGCCCATTACACTCAAGTCACATTACAAAGATAATCTTTAATACCTCTTGAAAGAAGTATTACTCAGATGAAATCATGTCAGGTAATTGATGAACATCAAACAAATGCAGTCAATAATGCTCTAACTAAATAAATATCTGGTATGCAAATGTTGGCTGTACATGCCGCTGTCAAGTGCTCTGAGGCTGAAAAGTTGCCATATTATCTGAGCAGAAAACTGTGTTTCGCGATTCATCAAGCTTAGAAGAGAGAAGCTGAGCAACAGCAGGGGAAAAAGTACAGTAGGTCGTCTAAAACAGTGCATCATGACAAACCACAAGATCTGAATCACATTGAACTCGAAGAATTGCATTGTCTGAAATCAAGAAAAAGCAACTGAGACAGGCTCAAACTCTTGGAATGTAGTTAAGCTGCTTTCTGAGACCTTTCATGTCCAAGCAAACGATGGGTTTTACCAGAGATAGCTGGCCAGGACTGTCATCGAAAGAATACCAGGAAAAGTGGCACCTAAACCTTTATTCAGGCTGTGCCTGATTCCTATAACTCTATTCTGTTTCAGCACCGACCAGTTGATATGTAAACTGCTTCAAAATCATCAGGCAAAATAGCAATATACTCTACAACAGAGAAGTCAGCATTAATGTCCTTGATTCGAGACATGCATGCTATATTATCTGAAGGGGGACTGGCAGTCTTCAAATACCAGGGAATTTCTACAGTAACACTGCGTAATTTCACCCAATTGAAGATCCTGCTCATTGTAAGAGTTGTACCTGAGGTCAGAAGTCTGAGGCGCACCGGACTTGCAAGCGGCGTAGCTGCTGTTCACTTTCGCGCTTTGCATTCTCTGCGATTTCAAGCTCAAGCCGAAGGCGACGATTCTCCTCTTTTGAGGCTTCTGCATCCCTAGAAAGCTCTTCAATCTCAGCATCCTTATGCTGAGAAACTGCTCTAGCCTCTTCAAGCTCCAGCCGAACCTGAGCAAGCTCCTCGCCAAGCATATTGTCAGCCAGTGCACCAGCATCTGCCACATCACTTTCGTGCTGGCGCTTCACCTCCTCTAATTCGAGCTGCAGCTGGTTAATCTCTGACTGCTTCTCAGCAGCGGCTTGCTCCAGCTCCCATTTCAGATCACCAACCTCGCGCTCTAGCACACCAACTTGACGTTTTGCAGCCTGTCCGCCTTCAACTTCAAGCGTCAGGTGATTAACTTCACGTTCTAGGCACTCAATCTCACCCCTAGCTGAAGCTGTGGCCTGCTTTTGCTCCTCTAAACGTTGCACAGCTGCATCCAAATTCACTTGCAAGTCATCCACCGCCACTGTACCCACTTTGCCATCACATTGCTCAGCAGCAGGCAGAGTTTCTTTGGTGCCCAAGCGCCTCAAAGAGGTGATTTCTAACCTCAATTGGGCGTTATTGTGTTTTGCAGCCGTAGCATCTGCCCGTGCGGCGTGAAGGGCGTCTAAAAGGCCTTGAACAGGTGCTGTATCATTTGCTGATTCCTTTGCAGCCGTCGAGGCAAGAGCACGTTCAGCATCACGCCTCATGCACCGCTCCACAGCCACAGTCTCCCGCAGCTGTGCATGATCACGCATCAGATCCTCTAGCTGATCCTGCACGGTGACTTAGGTACGGAACTACACATTCATCTCCAGATCTCATACAGCAGTCCCTTACTATCCAAAGCCACATTAACGAATACACAAGGATGCAACTACTTCGATAACAGCAGCAGATAACCTTGTTCAAAGAGCAGCTGAATATTTTGGAAAATAAGAATTACACACAGGCGATGTACTAGAGTTTCATAAGCTGCTACTCTTGCCTAAAATCAAGGACTACTTCCTGTAGAAAGACGTAAATCTCGCCAGGTATAAAGATAACAGCATTTGAGATCACAGGTGGGATTCGCATGGCTTCATATGGCTCTCATGACATGATTGATCCAAGACCTTATTGAGTACCCACCGACTCCTTTTGAGTACAACTGACCAATTCCCCTGTCTATGGCACACAGTTTCAGAACAATAGATGCGTGAAACTGAGTCACTACATCTATGATAATATGTGTGGCTCACGTGGCCCAGGCCAAAATCTGACCTATTGCATACTTGTACTGCCGTTCTCTCCCTATCTTTCCTCAATGACTCAAATTGTGCTCCATTCTGATTGTATTATGAAGGAACTAGGAAGTGTACTAACAGAGTTTAATCAAAAGCTGAAAGAAACTGCAATGCCATGATTATACTAACATGAAAGTTTGCTGCAGTAACTATTAGAGTACATGAAAAACATGTGAAGACTGCAGAGTAACCCGATATGTAGATGACTGTTAACACCCTGCGACTGTCCCCATGGGACTCCCTCAAACATTAAGTCGACTCTGGCCTCAGTCTACAGCCTAAGGTTTGGCTTGTTGTTTGCTCCACTGGCAGCCACTCATTCTGGCACTTATCATGGGATAATCTTATCACCCACATAGAATACTGATAGCTGAACTTGTATTGGGTTAGTCATGGGTCTTAACAATGATCAATTGTCAGGAGTACCTGGAGGGCCTGGACATCAGAAGAAAAGCTAGAAGATCCTCTCTCGCAACTGATGGACTCCACATGCTTCACCAGAGTTTCTAAGAGCTCCCCAGCACGCATGAGTAGCCCCTGAGACATGTGGACCGGATTTTGCTCAGCACTGCTCCTCTGGCGCTCAAACGGCTCCCTACCGTGAGGTTCGGCACGAAATGAGCCACACTCCGGAGAGATTTCTTCTGAAGTCAGCCTCAGAGCCAGGTTTTGAACGACAGGTGTTGCACTGGGGGACCATGGCACACGTCGAAGGGTGTCAAGCATTGTTGAACGGGTTTTAACCACTGCACTATACAAGGCATCCTGCATCAAAACAACTGTTGAGAGTGCGTGCGAGGTCACTCAAGAGTACAATATATAACTGACATCGTAGGATCTCAAACACTTAAATCTGAAAGGGTTTGGCGCTTTTCCAACAACCTTTCAAGCAGTGGTCTCGAGTACTCTAGACAGCATCTAACAACATGGTCTGATGGGAGACCTGCTTCAGAAACTCTTGGCTGGGGTTGAAGGAGTTTTTAGCATGATATTAGTTGTGCCATCCGAGAACAGTGTGCCAGTCACACCGTGTACTCACAGGCATTCCACCATTTTGCGGTGCATCACAACATACAGCTCACAATTAGAA